>VTPC01002855.1:52162-156497 GCA_011009095.1 Ignelater luminosus | reverse complement strand
AATAAATCTTGTGTTTAGAGCTTTTAGTTTGCTAGCTAAAACGAAGACCAGTTGACACCTGGAGAAAAGCATTAGAGAACGAACTAGAAATTAGCAACATTAGTTGGGCCGAGGTGAAGAGAGAGTAGGCGACAAAAATGAGTGGCAAAGCATAGTCGAGACACTCAGGCAGGACCCGACTAACGTCTATGAAATACCTAAATGGTGCCCTATCTCCATGGTAGCTGCAGGAAGAAGAAAGCTATACAATCAAAAAAGTTTTGCTCTTCTCTTTCTTCTTTTGGAAAAAATATTTATTAATGGAGGAGTTATTATCGGTAGTAATATAACAGGAGCTTAGTTAATTCTCAAACTAATAAATAGTATAGTGTCATGTGATCATCATTCATGCCATATTAAGGAAGGACAAAAAGTTATAATGTTGTTACATACAGGAAGGAGATACGAGTAGTACAAAGAAAAAGAGAGTGGACATAACATAGAAACGAAGTGAAACGTGTAAGGAATAGTGGCAGGAAAGAAAAACAACCACCAGAAAGGCATTACATTGATTGGTGCATTTCGGAGAACAGCAAAAATCGAAACATTGTTGTAAAGACCTTGAATGTTAATGTGTTTGTGTCATTTGTATAATAGCAAACTAGCGTACACGCAATATTCCATACTATTTGTCTTCGAATCTACTACAACTTGTAACAAGTTAACAACTGCTTGCTTGTGTAGTATTTGGATTTCCATGGTTTAAATTACAGAATGAATTCCGAAAAGTTATTAGAATAATCAATGTAATAACGTGATAAGATGACAATAATAAAAAAGTAATTTTCACCGTCATAACCTTTAGTCGCAATAAAATAATGTCCGAAAAGGTAAACTCATTATCATAACGCCCTGTCTTCACTACTTTAATTAACAGGTCGCGATGTTGCTGTACTTTAGACGATTAATTTTCATTTGGTGCTTTTCCTCGTAGCAGAAATTAATTCTAGTTCTACATTTCAGCAGCTGACATACTTAATAACACTGTCTCTCCATGTATTTATATTCTAATGACAAACGTGAACGTTTAATATTGGAATTGTAGAGCAAAACAAAACAATAACTAGAAATAACGGACAAAATTCGAATAAGAATATTTTCAGGACATATTTTTTTTAAAACTTACAATTAATACTTTCACGGAAATAACTAATAAGATGAGTTTGCAGATAAGCTCGCATATATAAGTAAATTACTTCAGCAGAAGGCGCGGCTCCCGTGAGATGTCCTAGGAGCGGCCGTCTTGCCCCTTGCGGGCAGGAGTCCGAACTGGCCCTAGGCGTGGGTCCCTTAGCGTGATATGAAGTAAACTGGCCTTTTAATGAATTCAGTCCAATTTCAATAAAGGTTGGGCCTTAGAATAATAATTAAGAAAAATTATTGCTGAATTATCTTACTTTTTTTATTTCGGTTTAAAGTTTTCTAGTAATTCATTATCATTAATAAACTTTACGTGAAACAAATTCTCTGAGGAAGCATAAATGAAAAGTCATTTTACGAAAAACTGAAGAAGCAGAAAACGAAACGAAATGAATATAAAGATAAAGTTTTGAGATCAAGAGATTACTAATTCCCTTCTACGTCTACAAACGTGCAAAGTTTTCAGTTCACGATTTTACCTAGATTAACATTCCTAACAACGTGATCTGTAAACAGAGATGGTATGAATATACGAGTGCCATGTCAAGTGACAAGTCAATGGTACACAAGCTTTCGTTTCAAAACTTGATAACTTAAAATTTATTGAAACACTACCTTCTAGTTAGTAGCGAAAAGCTAACAAGAGTATAAATGCTTTAAAGATGTAGCGTTCTGCACTGATCAGATTTTCTAGTCGGGCTTTTTATTTGTTCGGGCCAGAATTCGGATTTCAGAATGAATCGAGTAAAGTCTCAGACATTCCAGTTCTGTTTAGAGCTTTTTCGGGCGGTAGGAGTTTTTGCGCCAATTGAACTCTGATTCGAATGCCGTTTTCAGGCCACTTTACTTTTCGGGCATGCTGTATTTTCCAAATGGAATTGTACTTTTTGGACATGTAGAGTCTATGAACTTGTTAAGCTTTATTGATATTCGATCAGATCAGTCCTAAATTGAACTTCAAAGTATAGATAGGTTCTGAGGTGATATTTCTCGTTAGGTTAAAAATACTTAATGTGCTTCTTGACATTCTGTAGAAGATCTTTAGTCTATTGGACTTGGTGAAAATGTAGTTGTTGTAAAGCCCTTTTAGCACGAAGAGCCTACTTTTAAATTAAGGTCCAGTCTGGCAGATAAGCAACATAGCCATTTAAAATCATTACCAAATGATGAAAACAGCCCATTTTGTCTTATTTCTAGAATTTTCAAAGCTATAGAGAAAAGTTACTCTATGAAAAGAGAATGGCAACCATCATACTTGATGTAAACAAAATGAAATTTCATCAGTTGAAAAAGCTCTTTCTTAGTATATGTATCAGAATCATGATTTACCAACAATAGCATCTGACCAAAGATTCATTCTATTTTATTCTATGCCAATATTTTCCAAAGTTCTACAAAGTTAGCAATGATTAGGAGTATTTTGTTTTGACAAAAGATTTTGATCAATTCTGTCTTAGATAAAATGAAATCATCACAATATACTGTGTACATACCACGTATTCGAAAATCTGAAGCTAAAGAGGCACAATGCATTGTGTTGATATAGCCCCTGTTGGTCTGTCTATAAATAGTTACTTCGACAAAATATTTGTTTTCATCAAATAATTGTAAACAAAGTTTCACTTTTTATGCATGACTAACCATCAGGAATGTTTATTCTTCGTTAGTAAGAAGTGCAAGGAAGATGTTCTGGTTAACTGAAATTACTGTTTCGTTGCTGTCTGCGGTACCAGTGGAAATGCTGGCTGTGATTTTAAAGTTAGTTTTTCTTTTATTTTCTATTAATTTTTATTAATCTATAATTTTGTTAATTCTTATTCTAATATTTAAATTTTAGTTTAGAATACGAGAACATACAAAGACACTAAAGTCAGGAAGAAAGAAAAGGAACCAAAGAGATTAAAATACCCAAAATCCCATTAGGTACCAACCGCATAAGAAAACAAAGAGCATCAAATCTAAAAGCTCGAATTTGTAAATAGTTGACTAAGATTTTAAAAATTTGTTTTGTTGAAGACTAACGTTTTGGAAATAGATATTAGATTTTATGTAAACACTTGTTTTGAGAATTAAATAAAATATGAAGAGTAAACTCGCCAGTGCCTGTCTCAAGCCAGGTTGAAAAAGGGTGAAGGTAATCAAAGTCAACATCATATACGAGTTAAATATTAGAAGCAAAAATAGAATAAGTTGACTGCTTTTTTTTTATTTTGATTCAGCGTCGCCTGTTATGCTAATGAGTGAGCATTGAGCACCTCCTGCGTTCTTCATCACTGTACATTAGGGTGGAACTTAACCATATAGTGCAAATAAAAATTTTTTGTTTTGATGTGTAATAGTAAAATTTGGTTTCCTTTTTGAATGCCAAAACTACCAGTAAAAAACTTTCATGTTAATTCATTTGTTTTCCGGTACCGCACGGACGTTAAATTTTTACAATTTAAATATAAAGTAACGAAACGCAACTCTTAGCTCACATTTGCTTATATTAAGCAAATACTACTCAGAAGTCACCACGTGGAGGTGGCTGCTCATGGACTTCCATCCTTTGGCATAACATTGCGAGACTTCAACTTCCCCAAGATAAAACCATCTCTAGCTTCAGATCCAGACACGACTGACGCGGCTTCCGTGACAATCTTGACGCACCTTTCCACTGCTTGAGTATGACAAGGAAAACATGAAAAATCAGGTGTTTCTCCGGTTTGTATCATATTATTCACTTCTTCGTCAGATAAGTCCGACAAGACAGGACGTTTCGTGAGTTTACAATCATTCCAATTTATTAAATCTATATACTCAGAAGCTTCAAACTTAAGGGGAGGGATTTCAAATCTTTTAACACTTTTATTAGGCTTGGATCTAGCTGTAAGTATCCTCCTAAGCCCACGTTCTCTAACATGTCGCCGGGTATTAGTTATCATTGCCAAAAGTATATTTTCATGATTGCCAAAAAAATGCATTCCTTTAAATGACTGGATCGATGATGTCTTTGTACTCTTTTTTCAGGTACCTGGAACATTTAGTCATTTCCCACAAATAAATAGATCCATCCTTGCAAGACTATGACTATAAATTTTAATAACATATTTGGCGAGAACCTATAAATTTAGAGGAGGAGCTTTAGAGGACGCATATAAACGCAAGATTCTGTTTGCTGTTGTTAACCAACGAGAGTGAGCGATTTTTCCTAGGTTGCTTTTTTTAAGTCTTGAGGAAATATTCCGTTTGACACCCCTTGACAAATTTCGAACAAGTACTTCTTGTCCGTACTTAAATCCTCAAAATTAACTTGGGGCAGCTGCGATTCAATTTTTTTATAATTTATAATTTCCATATCTTTATTTTTTTCAAGTTGCTTTTTTATTGGCCCAGAGAATCCTTTAGGATCCGTAGTTTGCCCATCGAGTTGTTCAAATAAGTGCCTGAAGGGAAGCTCATTTGCATCTAGTAAGCAAATTATCCATTGTAAGGGTCTTTTTCGTCTTGTTTTCAATATATTCATAGTTCCAGACTTACGTTCTGTATTTATGGCGGTTCCATCGCACCCGATCAGCTTCAAATTTGAAGTGTCGGTATTATTATTTTGGAAACACGCCAAAATTTCATTGGCTATATTATTAGCAGAGGAAAATGCTAGTGAAATATAACCGATATATTTTGATCCTGGCTCTTGCACTAAGATCACCATGTTCCTCCGTGATGAGTTTTCGATATTTCCCTTTGCTTCAGTTCTAATCATGTTATCTTTTCTGCCGTCGAAATGCAAGCCTTCTTAAATTTACTCTTGTCGTCTTTCGTTCTGTTTCAAATTTACATTTACACAAAGAAAAGTCTTTGCACTTACAAGAGCTTACATCAAACAGTTTCTTTGCCGATTGCCTAAAATTTTGCAATTTTATATTGAATGTGGGGTTATTCTTTGTACTCTTAATACTTTTCTTTAAATATATCATTTGAAATTTAAAAGCAAAATATTTTCGTTATATGGAGTTAAAAAGGAAAAGAATTTTTACTATTACAAAATCAAATTCGAAACTTCGTTTTTAAGTTCCACCCCAATGTACGTAGACAGATCTGCTATCCTAATGGGCTTGGGAATCTTTGGTCGGCAGGTCGGTCATACGTCAAGTCAATATCCAACCTGTGTTGGGGGCTCAATTCGTAGAAAGGTATTTTGCTAATGTCAGAAAGTTTCTTCTGGTTATACAGGGTGAGTTTTTTTCGATGTTTAGTATGGGGATCTCGGAAACTAGTGGAGGCAGAAGGACGATTAAATGGGGAAAGAATGGCAGTATTACGAGCTCAATTTAATGAGTTTTTTGTTTTTTAGAAAAAATGCATGGCTAACTAGATATCCCGCAAAAATAATTTTTTTGTTATTTCGTTTCGTGCCTATAGCTCTGGTGTTACTGACTTTAGAAAAAATGTGTAAAGGAAAAAGTTGTAAGTAATTATATGCTTAATAATGCAGTCTAACCGAAGTTTTAATTCAGCTGTGATTTCTGAGTTCTGATACAAGCTTGTGTTTTTTCTAATGGAAACCATAGTCGACCATGCCTTTATAAAAATGGCATTTTTTCAACAATTCTAACGATATACCACTTGACATAGTTATTTTTATAAATAAATTAATTATGGCCTTATTTTTCTTTTCATTTTCGAACTGTGCAAATAGTACGTTATAGAAACAATTGATAGATGCGCGCGTCGCGTCTAATAATAAAATTTAAGTTAGTTATTAAAATTTTTATTTTAATTTCGAAATTATAAACATAATTATTATAAATAAAAATAATTTTTGAAAAACCAATAAACAGGGAATAACAAACGATAAATTAAGAAACAATAAAGGAAATTGGAATATAAAGCAGTACAAAAACAAGGTAATTAAAGTAAGTAAAGTATTTAAGACTAAACATGTTCAAAAGGTCCAACATTATGATTAATGTACAAGTTACACCTTTTTAAAACAGAATTTGTTGCTTTTCTAACGGAACGTACATCAATATTAGCAAAAACTTCTAGTATAGCTTCTCTAAGGTCATCTACTGTGTCGTACGACTTTTGATATACCCTATCTTTTGATTTTCATGACACAAAATGTAACACTCAATCATATCACGCTTTTCTTGGTTAGAAAAATTCATATCGATAATTTACGAAACCAAAATCAACATTAATTAGAAACTAAATGATTTGCACCTGTCAATAGGTAATTGTCGTTTGCATTTGTTAATTGTTTCCATAGCATACTATGTTAACAGCATTTTTAGTTTTTAGTTACACCTATGAGTGAAGTACCTATTTTTATCTAAATCTGCTTTGTTCACTTACCTTAAATACTTTACTTACTTCAATTACGTTGTTTTGATTCTACTTGTTTCATAACTCAAAAATTATAGCTTAAATTAAAACTTCGGTTAGACTGTATTATTAAGCACATAATTACCTACAACTTTTTCCGTTAAACATTTTTTCTAAAGTCAATAATATCAGAGCCCTAGACACTGAGCAAAATAACAAAAAAAACTATTTTTGCGAGATATCTAGTTAGCCATGCATTTTTTCTAAAAAACAAAAAGCTCATTAAATTAAGCTCGTAAAACTGCAATTCTTTCCCCATTTAATCGTCTCTCTATCTCCGCTAGTTTTCGAGATCCCCACACTAAACATCGGAAAAAACTCACCCTGTATATGCTCAATGGTCTCATATAAAAATACATTTGACCATACTAGCCTTAAAGGCTGTATTTCTCTTTCAACCTTTGTAGATCAACAGGAATGTTTCCTTCCCTTACTCCATATACAATAATAACGGGTTTCGAATTTTTGCAAATCTTAAATGTTGTTTTTCAAGCTTAATCAGCATGTGATATTGATAAATACCTTTATTGTTGATGTAGATTCAAAGCATGTTTCCGTTTGCTATCCAATCGACATCATATGAAAACGGACGTTTTTATTGCAATTATCATAATTATTTACTGAGACTACCTAAATGAAATTTACACACCAATTTTTGAAACCTGGACTATTAATTATTATAATTAAAAATAGAAAAAGTTTTTGTACTAATTAATAGATTTTTTCACTGACTTCAATCGCTATTTGTTAATTGTCTCTAAAAAACATTTAAATTATTAAAAACCTCGATCAAACATTTGAGTTGATTTTAGCATTAATTATAAATTTATAAACGGCCAGAATTAAATAAATATGTTCTAGTTCCTTTTGGAATAAATAACTAAAATCTTTTCAGCCGTAACTAAATTATACGCGCGTTTCAGTTTATTAGCAACTCTCGGGCATTCAACATTTGAAATTTCTTCCATGAAAACAACAAAGAGGTAATTAAAACTAAAATATTACAAAGCAGACAAATATCAAAAGTAATGGAACGTATAATAGAGAAAAACACATTAAGTGAATTATGAATCTTGTGTTATTCTTGTCATACAGTCTTTGGAGACAGAAAGGGTGTGATAGTAGTATAACACACGCGAGGACAACGCGTGACCAAACTCACACGCTTGCTTTGATATTAGAGCGAAGAACAGTGACGTAGACAGAGGCAATTCATTTTTATCAGTTAAAAGAGTAATTTCAAATAAAGGCCGATTCGTTCCATTTTAATACTTTTATGAAACGATATTATAGCTTTAAATATTTTGTTAAGTGATGACCATGAAACGTATATCAAATGTTAGAGTGGAGATTCGTAATGCGAATTAAAATCTCATTAATAAACTAAAACGAACTATGAAATCAATGAACTCAAAACAATTTCTGATAACACACCGATAGTTATTGCATTTTCTATCTGTAGTATAGACTGTTCATTATGTTATTCAATCCTTTGGACAAAAGAAATTAAATACATCGATGTAAGAAACTGCTGGTCTAATTTAGATGTTCAAGCTTGTATGTTTTGGTGATACCATGAAGTTTCGATGCTTGTATGTTCTTATCTGACTCTGCATAGCAGATGCGACAACGTTGATTCTTTTGTAAATCTTCATTGTAATAATCCTAAAATCTCCAACTTGCATTCATTAATCAAATCTTTAGTTTTATGCAAATAATTAATTTGGCAAACCTACTCATTTTTTTTATTTTACGATTAGAAAGTATGTTATAAATATTCAATATCCAAAATATTGGATATTTTGAATGCCTCATTCAGGTTAGATAAATTAAAAAGAATTCAAACTGATGTCATGGGACATATACTCGCACTCGCTCTGGCTTAGGAGAGCTCGTTATTCGTCTTTACATCAGCCGCGGTGACGTCATACTATAGTAAGAATCATATCTGTCATTGTATTGATTCTATAAACTTCAAATCTCCACAGAGCCTTAGTGATATAAAATACTTTCCAAAAACGTGCAAAAATTCTTATATTTTATATAATTTTATGAAACGCCCCAATTGTTACCTCTTTATCAGTTTTGACCAAAATTAAACTATTTAGCGTCTAATTAACTTTGATAGTGTAAAAGTTTCCACAGATAATTGATTATGTAATGTAAAATGTTATTATTAATTCAGTATAAATGCATTTGCACATTTTTATGCCAATAGCAAATGAAATAAATTACTGTAGTGCTACTACCTACCATATTACTAGTAGTAATACCACGTTTTGAATTTATCCGTAGTATTCTTAATAAAATTGAAGTAACTTATATTAACAAATTATAAGTAGATAATAAGTATAAGTGTAAAATATCAGTAATAATAAATAAAATAATAAATAAATAATAAAGGAATAAATAAATAATAAATGAATTAAGAAAACAATAATTATTCTCCCCATTCACTGGGATATTTTTGTGATTAAATCAATATACGCATGTTCTATTTTTGTATACTCAATGAGTAAATATCTACACATACGATGTAGCTTCTTCTTAATCAACATCTTAAATATTTTATTTTATTTTTTTTTACTTTTTCTGATAAACTAGTCTTTAATAAAATATCGAGAAACCAGAATTGAATTAATAAAATATTCCTGTTTATTCATTCATATTATATACTTGAATAGAACATATGCCTTTTCTATATTCAATAATTTAAATAATACCTACATTAAAAATGCGTTATTGACACTACAAATATAAAGAATACACACACACACATACGCACACAGAGACCTTTTTTAAATTTCTATAGTAAATAGATAAATGTTTTATTAACGTGTTGATTATACAATTGCGTCAAATAAAATTTACTTTTTATTTTATTTCTCCGCCACTGGTTTTAATGTCTAATGTCCCTAAAGGTTTAACCGTGCAGGAAAACGAATAGACATACCTGGAAACCTTAGGCGCATTAAGTATTCAGCTATCTGATAAGAAAGACTATTTAGACCGACATTGTATTGACAAACGTGAAATGGAATTCTTATCCAAACTGCCTCCTAATGATGTCCTACAGGTGATATTATCGCACGCGGCATACATTATACATTAAGACATGGTATTGTATACCTGGCAATGCTATATTTAATGTCAAATAATATTAAAAATGACTTACTAAATAATAAATCTATTCGTGTGCGCAGGGGGTCTACGTGCCGGATTGACTTAGATTTTATTTGCTGATAACTAAGGAGTAATCATATTGTCTTACTTTTTCGGTAACAGCGTGTTTGTCCACTGGGAATCCGGTATCGGCAATCAATTCCCTTAATATTTTTTTAAACAACAGCACGATTTTATGGCAGTTTTGTAAGGTCATAATTTAAAAATTTCTCTCTTCGACGTCGTGAAATGACGTGTGAATATGAAAACGGGCAGTAAATTTCCGATTAAAAAACAATAAATATGGAATATTCCCCTCCAGAAATAAAAATTAAGGGACAATTAATATCAACAAGTGTTTTCACAGAATACAAGATTTGTATTTATGCGAGCGATTCGAGAACACAAACACATTCGCGTCATTTAATGGGACGCGAAAAATCAGGGATTGAGAATTGATAAAAGTGATTTAACCCCTGACCTCTGCCTCGATCAGCTTTTATACAGAATGCCCGTCAACACATCTCGTTTGCTATGACGAATGTACTCGTGGCCAAATTGACGCGAAAAATCACACTGCACTTTGTACTCCCGTCTCTTTCTGCTTATGCAAATGACAGGGAGCAGATTATTAGGGAAAAATTTGCTTTTTAGGGAACTCAGCTAAAATTCAGAGTGAATTTGATGGCCCATAAATGTCAGGCTATTTTTTGTTTATATACCATCCTGATTTACTTCAACATTGATTTTGGTTAATAAATAAGGGCTGAAAGTGATTTTCGTTCGTACGCTTTTGTAAAAGCTAACACGTTCAAACCAACCAACAACAAAACCGTACGTTTGACCTAGGCTAAATTATTATTTATGGAACTATAGACAGCTTTAATAATAAAGAAAGGAAAATCGTTAAATCTCTCGAATAAACAAAAGATTTTTTACTAGTTAAAGCAAACTGTAACAGTATCCAAACGGTCATTTTCGATCTTATAAAATATGCAAATTCGAGATTGAGAATTAGGGTAGCCGAACTAAGCAACCAATTTATGTGGACAAAGGGGTTGGAAGACATTAGATAGGGGAGAAAATGTATACTTAATTCCACTTGCAGGGACTACATTGTCACCCTCGACTCTTTTATAAATAAAAGAAAAAAGAAATCTAGCTGAACGATGAGCATGCCGTTTAACACGCAGATTTATTCCTTACGATTTTGGGTAACGTCAAAAATAACTTTTTATAGCGTAATAAGGTTAGGGAGACCTTGAATTAGGGAATAAAGTGTTAACGATAAAATCGTTGACATATCCGACATTTTTCTACTCAGCGTCTCGATGGATTTTTCGTGTTTCCTTTTATTCCTGCTGCGATGTCTTAAGTTGTAATAGGTTCCACAAGTTTCGGTTAAGAAAGGAAAGAACAAAAAAGAAAATAACCCATCACATATAATTTACAAAAAGTTATTTTTCGTATAGTTTCTATTATATCTCAGAAAAACGATTATTTAATTAATTTCAGTCAGTACTTGAGTTATATTAAAATTAATCAAGCCCTGTAGGGACCTTAATAATTAAGGTAGTTGGTCAGCAAGGAGTAGTGGTTTAGGACCTGTCAACTGTCAGCACAGTTCTCTGCTAACATATTAAATCCTCAAGGTGACGGACATGCTATATACCCACCCAAGCCAAATAATTTTAAATTTCACGTAATTATTGAGAAATTACGTTTTTTCAAATAAAAAATTCACAATACTTTAAGAAATGCTTTTATTAGCTGTTAATATATTTAGAAGAAAAATTAGATCTTTCTATCATAAAACGAAAGGAACAAAAGAAAAATTAAAAACGTAAATTTTAACTAATATTAGGGTAAAATTATAAACAGTAGATCTATGACGGTTAGCTAAAAGCGATCGGGACAAAATTTATGTTTCTTTCATACACTCAGAATAAATACACACAAGATTACAAGATTATTCTTTTAATCAATTTCAGTCATAGCACAATACGTTATATGTTACTCCGGGCCAAATTAGACCAGTCTGATTCTCGTAAGGCGTTTCGGGTAATCATATTAGCACAAAAATAATTTTTTACCGAGTTGTTTTGGTCACATGATTATAAGTGTGATAAATAATTGACAAAAATGTATGTATACCCAACTATTTATTAGTCGAATTTAGTATGGCGGATTGATGCATTCCGAAAACCAGGAACTTCTTAATATCCAGTTTGTAGAAATCCAAAGATCCATTATAAATCCGTAAAGTTTAAGTACTTACAAAAACCAAAAAGTCTACAGAAATGCCTGAATGCAAATTCCCAAAAAGAGAATAATTCACTCCACATAATCACCTTTAGAATGCAGTTGATTTGATTAAATCGCTTCGAAGACCATGATCGATTGTTCAGCTTTGACGGTGAATAACTCTATAATGTTCTAAACAGGTTATATCTGTAACGTTTATTCTTTATTCCTATGATGTGGTTGATCAGCCAGCGATTATAGAGGGGAGATTTTAAGAATGTGCTACAAAAAGTTGGGGATACACAACGGCCTACCAAAATCTCAAAAGGTCGTAGTGAGGTCAAAGATCTTTAAATAGTTGTATTTGGGTTAAGAAGGTCTATTTGAACAAAAAGTTTCAGCAGTGTGAACAGCTTGCGGAGACTATACCATCCAAAAATCTAGATCAACGCTGAGAACAGTCTTGTTTTACAGGTATGGAATATGACTTCTTTAAGAAGTCGAGAAATGCTTATGTAGATAAATGTTTGGTTTTTACCGAAATTACTGACTCAAAATTAATAAAGTTTCTTGAAGCCTCTGTTCATATTATCTGACAGCTGAGGGTTTGCTTAAATTATCTACAATAACAGGAAGATCATATAAGGTATATCAAGAAGACCAAAATTCAAAGCTGTTCTATTCCATGCAAAACTATTGAAAATATATCCACGATACCTCTTCCATTTCCCTTCCAAATGGTTGATTAGCAAATACAGGAAAAAAGATTTTTCAGCAGTCGCAAGATATTGTTCATTCATATGTTATTTGCCAAGAGCAAGAAAACAAGATTTTATGCATTGCTTTTATTAAACTAATCCAGATTCCACACAGTATCTTTATTTACATTTAAGCAACATAGCCATTCCATCTGAAAATATTTTTAAACAGATTTTATGTAAATCTATATTCGTGCGGAGGTAAATCATCTTGATCCACATCTGCTCGTGCTCTAGCAGAAATTTCGAGAAATAAGACAATTCACAGGTTTACTCAATTTAGTCCTTTAAATGTTAAAGGTCTGCATTTCCAGAAATATTAGGACGAGCTGCATGCTTGGTCAGCAAAATTAACACTAATGTGCTACCTGCATGCTGAATCAGCAGTTGTATGGGCAGATACAATACATGTGACACCACATCTTAGTCTGATCAACCATTTGATTTACTGAGCCAGCACGATGAAGTGACACCAGACAAGCAGACCGTAAGAATACGACAAAATGAAACAGTGCTTATTTCTTTCATTTTAAAATTCCACGATAATCTTAAGAAAAAAATGCTATAAAATATGTCCAAAAATCGGAAGCTGATTTCGCTTTGGTTACAGAAAGTTTTGTTTTGAGCTCTCCTTACTTTAAGGTCGAGTTAAGCAATGCAGAATGTCGAATTAAATCGTATTGATGTCTTGTAAGTGGACGTATCCAAACTTCTAATAAATTTTTCTTTTAAATACGTAGCTCTCCTCATATTTGTGCACCCTGAGACAGTCGTCTCATCCTCTATAAAGCCACGTCACGTTTACAGTAGCTGTTGTAGTTAAGCATTTCTTACCTACCTAGAACAAAAACGTTTATTATAATTTATTATTTCTGTGCATTTAAAAAAGATGGTTGCTTCTTTAAACTTGTAATTGCGAGGGTCGTTTGAAAAGTCCGTGCAAAAATAAAAACTACTTAATTGTTTGGGGTAAACCTTTTTTATTTTTCAACATAGTCTCCTTTTAGGCTTATACACTTCTTCCAACGCTGCTCTAGTTTGTTGATCCCTTCTGAATAATAGAATTTGTTCAAGTCTGAAAAATAGCCATTCGTTTCTGCAATCACCTCCTCGTTTGAAGAAAATTTTTTTCCCGCCAGATATTTCTTCAAATTGGGGAACAAATAGTAGTCCGAGGGAGCCAAGTCTGGAGAATAGGGGGGATGTGAAACAAATTGGAACCCTATTTCCATTAATTTTGCGACCACAACTGCTGAGGCGTAAGCTGGTGCGTTGTCGTGATGGAAAAGGACTTTTTTGTGGGCCAATCGTGGGCGTTTTTCTTGCAGCTCGGTTTTTAAACGGTCCAATAACGATGAATAATATGCACCTGTAATAGTTTTACCCTTTTCCAGATAGTCGATGAGGATTATTTCTTGCGAATCCCAAAAGACAGTCGCCATAATCTTTCCGACCGTAGGAACGGTCTTCGCCGTTTTTGGCGCAGATTCCCCCTTGGTAACCCATTGTTTAGATTGTTCTTTGGTCTCAGGAGTGTAGTGATGTATCCATGTTTCATCCACAGTGACGAAACGACGTTTAAAGTCCTGCCGATTCTTCTGGAACAGCTGCAAACCGTCCTTGCAACACTTCACACGATTTCGTTTTTGGTCAAGCGTGAGCAATCGCGGCACCCATCTTGCGGATAGCTTTGTCATGTCCAAATGTTGATGCAAAATATTATGTACCCGTTCATTCGAGATGCCTACAGCACTAGCAATCTCACACACCTTCATTCTTTTGTTATCCATCACCATATCATGGATTTTATCAATGATTTCTAGAGTAGTAACCTCAACAGGGCGTCCAGAACGTTCAGCGTCACTTGTGCCCATATGGCCACTCCGAAAATTTTGAAATAACTTATAAACTGTTCTAATCGAAGGTGCAGAGTCACCATAATGTTTATCAAGCTACTCTTTAGTCTCCTGAGGCGTTTTGCCTTTCATAAAGTAATGTTTAATCAACACACGAAATTCTTTTTCGTCCATTTTTTGAAAATCACTCGACTTCCTCGATTCAAACGAATGCCAAACACAAAGAAATAGACCGATCTGGCTGAAACTTGATGTGTGTTCTTCCAAGAGATGCCATCTCTCTGACTTTGCACGGACTTTTCAAACGACCCTCGTACTTAATTTGAGATAAAAATCTCCAAGTTGAGAAGTAGGAACCTAAAACTAGAAGTTTCATTAGTTTTATGGTAGATTCGTTATTGTAGCCCTAATTAACTCAAAAGTTAAGTTTAGTATACCATCGATTTTCTAACGTTGCCATAGCTGATGTTATCAAACGCAGACCAACGTTGGTACAACAATGATACTGGTCCCATTGATGTTGGTGTTTCTTTTTTCATCTAGTGCTATCAGTTTTCGACATTAGTGTATAGGATCCTTTAGGTGACCTTTCTATTATTTATGTATGTTTTCAACTTGTATATAAGAAACAACATGTTGTCATTTTCCATAAAAACCAAAGCAAAAAAAGATTGTTCGATTTCTACTGAATTTTCCAGAAAATCCTTTTTTAGACTGTTGCAAAAGTCATACCTCCGCTAATTCGAATTTTAAAGGTGTTATCAATTGTAAAAGGCACAAAACTCTTTAGGTGACTCCAGTTTTCTCCAAAACACGTTAGTACTATTTGTATGTGAGTTTGAGTCAAAAAAGAACTCTCTTACCATGATGTTTGCAGAAACCGATAAACAGAGCCTCTACAAAAGGTTTTCTCTTTGTGTTTTTACTCAAATATTCTTGTTTGGTTTTCAATTTTTCCAGCCTTTATTTCAAGGATTAAACTACAAATGTACTAGAGAAGAAGATAGACACAAAAAATTCTGTTTCTTCCCTTCTGAGCTTCTACGTTTTATTTCATGATGCTATAATGAACATATGAGCAGTGATGTCAAAAATGTGTAAGAAATGCATATTGTGCCACTGATTTAAATCTTTCTGTATTTTTTAACAGATGCAATCAGATATGATCGACTTCGCTTTTTCTAAATAGCTCGCTAAAACTTCCAAGGTGTTTTTTCGTGGAAACAACGTTTTTTCCAAGGTATTGCAATTTAGAATCGAATAGAGCTTGTGTACTTGCTGCGCCAAACAGAGACAGTAATGACGTGCAATTCTTGCGATATTCCCAAAAAATAAAAAATCTCTTTAACTTGACAAATTGTTTATAGCGCATCGTTCACATCACTTGTCTTGTAGGCAACTTGACGCCAATTGGATTCAAGTTTGAAAGAAAATCTTGTTTTTCTTTAATAGTTTTGTTTTCAGTTTTCTTGTGTCATAAATCAGTTTTTAAAATTTCTTAGATTTAGATCACTAACATAAAATTTAGGTCTCAAGTATCTTAAACATATTTTTTATTTCTAGATCAGACTAAGAATTATTTAATTATACCCAAATCAATAACAGTCAAATTTTAAATAATTAGCAATTTCAGTCGATTTTCCCTGTTAATCTACATCTTAGGTTACCCATAATTACCTTTCCAAAGTTAAATTTGCATCCCCTTGCTCTGATGATCGTCGACGCAGTTAAGATTAGACTGACCAATGCCTTAGGCGATTTATTGTTGAATCTTGTAGTCCTTAGCGTGTGAATAGGAGTGATTAGTACTGGAAACAACTTTAGTGTACACTAACTATAAGTTGGCAGCCCTTGTTATTGGAACTAATAACTGCCTCGAGCTGCAGTGTTTGTATAAGGTGACCGCTCCCCGAGTTATCAGCAAGTTTGCCTGAAAAATGTTTGGGTTAGGACGACCTGATATGAAGTTTCCGGTAGGTACGAAAGTGATACATTAACCTCAACTTGCGGGACAATTATTAATTGTTTACTTAAGCAAATTACTATTTTTAAAAAATAAACTTTGTGTGTTCTTCCAATATTCCGGAGTTTAACATCAAGAAGGAAATGCGTATTTCGGTGTGCATTAGGGAGACGTTATCTTAAGCTAATCGTAGTGGTTGGACGTCTGGACAAACCAAAGGACATTACTTGACTAGTCCGAGTAGACTAACTTGTTAAATTAGGGAAGCAGCAATCCTACTGTATCAGTAATCACCTCAACCCTTCGATAATGTATTCATTGATCTCTTAGTCGTCAGTCTCGTATTTGACTTGTGCTAGCTCAGACATTATGCATTTAATTGTAAATATCAAAAACAACTTTCAGTTTTCAAAAAAAATTTTAAGGCTATGGAAAAATAAAAGAGAAATTTATTTAATTTGAGGCTTACAAAAGAATCAGTGAAAAGAAAACACAATTACGGATATGATAAATGAAAATTTCTTTGTTCAAAATTTTTTACTCAATTAAGTTCAATTTATCTTCCACCTGTTCAGAGCTTCAGTATATTTAATAAATTAATCAAACAGTAACTCATAATCCAATCGGAGATTGAATTCGGTTACAGGCATCGATTTCAGGAGTGGGATATAATCAACCTGAAGCGACCCGTTTCGTCTAACATGAGTAAATTTTTATTTGAAATCTAATCAAAGTGGAGATAATCCTGTCGGATTTACGATTCGCGGCAATTAAATCCCGGTTGGACTCCCAAGTCCAAGCTAAATACGCAATAAGTGCGACCAGCGACAAACTAAAACTGACGTCTGTTCCGGCCGGACGACTCCGGGGCTCTGTAATGTATGCATCGGGTATTAGTATCGCTAAATCACGCCACCTCTGTCGCTAATTGAATGCAAATTCATATCATGTCTGCATAATTTTATTTATATAGCATAATTATTGATGCTACTGTGAATATATTAAAAACGTGTGTCGTCCGATTATTATTCCCAAATGACCTTGGAGTTTATAAAAAAAAAAGAAAAATCTTTAAAAGCTTCAGCTACTTGAAAAACTAAGATCTGCTATTAATTCTCTTTATTTGCTGATTTTGTGGTATTTCAATTCTTTTTACTTTAAAATAGTTTAGAAATGAGAGCGTTGTTAAGTATCGTAATGGGAGGAAATCCAAATAAAACATTTCGCTATAAAAATCATTGTGATGAATAAATAAATACTAAACACTTCCACAGGTTACATTTTCTTATCAAATTGGAAATACAATTCTTTTGTTATTACGCTTTCCTCTAGCTTTTTGTCTATTTTTTGATGCGCAGTAAACAGTTTGTATGTCTTCTAGACTTTGAGATGTTCACGGACAGAGCAGTATTGATTTATTTTGATTTATTTTTAGTCAGCTATCTGAATTCCAGATAACATGGTATTTCAGCACAACAATTAATAGTAAAATACATAGCAAAAACAATCTTACAAATCCATTTACAGTTTGGCGTTCCACAGGCGTATATTCCTAGATCGTTGTTGTATGTACCATATATACAGTATACTTTGGGGAAGAACTAATAGTAGGATGAATACTGATCTGAAAACTTTGTTTAGTTTGCAGAAAACCGTTACTTAGTATTAACGCAAATCAGAATAATAATGTAAAGTTACCTCTGAAAATTCCTTATTTGCAATTTGCGTTGTCTATTTCTATGTAACGCGATAAAATGAACAGAGTGTATTATATTATATACACAAAATATTACTATTATTTTGAAACAAAATTGTGAAGATGCTATGAACTACTACTGTAAGATTTACAATACTTCAAGTTTCCAATCTGGTAAATCAGCATAACAGCGTAATCGTCAAGTGGAAGATGTTATAGTTGAGCATAAAACCAAAGAAGAATCAGAATCTGAATGACTTGTGAATATCTGAAAATAAATTAAACATTTTTAAAATACAGGCAGTTCTAGAGTCATCCACAAACATCTTCCAGGTTTAGATCAAAAACTTCCTACAGTACACAACTCCAAATACACATGCAAATTATGACTTTGTTAGTGACAGATCATCAGTTGCTTACATACAGGGTGTAACAAACTTGCAGAGGTGATTCTTCGGATGATTTTAAGAAAAAAATTCTCATAAGCATGGGAGCACTCAACGGTTTCTAGATGGTTGTTACTCTAAGTTGTTTGTTATCATAGTTTTGTATTTGATATTCTTATCACAGGCGGAAAAGTAGGAGGAAGCTAGCTTATTATCTTAATGAAAATTGTTACGCTACTGAAAAATAAAAAGTTTTTTTTATTTTTGGAATCATCTATCGATTTGACAAAAAAGTCAGTTTCCGTGGAATGTGCCATTTTTGAGTAAAATTGATTTTTTTCAAAACCTTTCAAATTCAACGGCCTAAAGCAAAGTCATTCGCTATCTCAGAAAACAGGATGAAATTATTTGCAACTCATTCCTTGACAGAAATTTTATTTTGCCAATAACATTTTCCCCTAAGATGCACATAGTGAAACTTTGACCTGCATCTCGGAAACGTTGCATTTTAAGAAACACTTATTTGGCAAAACAGAGTTAATTTCTGTCGAAGAATGCGATGCGAATATTTCATCCTATTTTTGAGATAACATATGAACTTACTATAGACCGTTGAATTTGAGAGTTTTTGAAAAATTCAATTTTACTAAAAAAAGGACGCATTTTATGGGAAAGGTGCAAGAGCAACTTTTTGCCAAATCGACTGTTGATTTTGAAAATAAAGAAATCCTTTAATGCTTTAGTGACCAACGATTTTCTTTAGAGTAATGAGCTAGCTGTTTATTTTCCAACCTCTGATAAGGATGTCAAACACAAAACTCAGTAAAATCGTAGACACATTAAAGTAACAAGCACGTAAAAATTTCCAGTTAGGTATCTTACCTTGTTCTTGAAATATTGAAAAAACAAGAAATTTTAAATAAAACTTTAACATGGTTTGTCTTGGAAACGACTGAATTTCGAACCTTTGTTTGTGCAAACTTTTTTCTTAGAATCACCTGAGGAACTACCACTCCAAGTTTGCTGCAATATTTATCTTATACCCTGTATTAAAAGACCACTGCAGATTTGTATACACCAATTTGGTCTAATAAAAGAACCAACATATGCACCTCGTTCTTATGTCTATTCGGTCATCTAATGTTGAAAAATCAAAACAAAAGAAAGACTAGAATGGGCTTCCAAAGACTGCTTCTCAAATACATTAATTTACTTTTTCTAATATATCAAAAGGATAATAAGATTTTTTGCTCACACTCTACTGCTAAAGTGCGTGCAAACCTCTTTGTTTAAACAAGCAGTAGGTAATGATAAAAAATGTTTGGTAATCTGACTTATACTCACGTAAACATTATCTCAAAATAAATTGCAAATAGTACAGTTAGCGAAATGGTCAACCGCTGTCAAAATATAATTAGAAGTCTCGATTTGTCTCAGCAGTCATGACTATCTTGACTGATATTCCTCTGTTCATCTATTTGGATGTAGTTACGCTTTGGACACGTTTTTTATAAATACAATTAGCGTCCCGAAAGTCTCAAAATCAAAGTAACCCATAGACTAATAAAAGTCTGTCGGGAATTAATTTTAAATGACATTTTTTAGAATAACAGTAATTTATTTATAGAGGATCGAAAAATGTTTCTCATAGCCATGATCGCGAGTAGTTTCGAGACTTTTGGAACACTCGTTAGATGCACTTTGTGAGATATGCATGTAATGTCTAAATTTGAAGTGATAATCTCAAGACAACCACGGCAAATAACATGCTGGACTGTAATGTATTCTTGTTCTTAATAAAGGTAGATAGTAATAGAGAACATTTACAATGGCTAAATAGCAATTATGTGGCAAACTCAGAATGTAGTTGTGACATTATTGTCAATCAATTCGAAACCTAAACTAAATACTTCGTATAAAGACATTAACATTGTCTTCCTCAAAAATATAAAAATTGCGCCAGCATTCACCATTCACCTCCAGAAAATTGTTTCGTCCTTGTTGTAGACTCATCATTTCCATAAAAGTTCGGATACTTTCATATTATTTCTAATTATCTAAAAAAATTGTATTTTAGACAAAAAATATATCGTTTTGGAGAAATCAAAAAGCGCAGATTTCAATGAGTTTCTGAAAAAAAAAATACAAAAAGCCTATTTCACTTAATCGCGTTTGCAGATATAACAGTTTAAGATCCGAAGTTTCTTCGCAAACC
Source organism: Ignelater luminosus (assembly GCA_011009095.1). Lineage (NCBI taxonomy): Eukaryota > Metazoa > Arthropoda > Insecta > Coleoptera > Elateridae > Ignelater > Ignelater luminosus. Next base: position 135,671 of record VTPC01002855.1, on the reverse strand, counting down.
AAGCACGTATCTGTCTGAACTTGTTTTCTAAAATCAAAAACCAATTTCTAAAAGTAGTACAGGATGCCCAATAAACCATAAAAATATCAAGTGCTTAACTTTAGAATATGTAGATTGATCCAATCAAAAATGCAGAAACTTTACCCGGAGCAGCAATCATTGAAACTTTTACATCTTAATAAGGAAATGCTTGTATTTTATTCATTTGTTTGGAAATTTCACATAAAAGTGTAAAGGTGCGTCATTCAATACAAAGTTTATTTAAAATTAGTTTTCAATTTTGTCCTTCTGTAAAAATGAAGAGTTTTAAAAGATGTCCATACATTACATAACTATTCGTTTCCCAATAGATCATATCAATATCGATTTGAAAAGAATTTCGTAAGACTGCATAATGTACTTCACAAAAAGAAGGTATGGAAAACCAAACAGAAGTCAGTTTGTTTGTTCATTTTAGGGCATGTCTTTAATATAACGCTTTTAGAGCTGTTAACTGATCTAAATTTTTGTGACTTTTCAAAATTTTCGCACAGCGTTATTGATCTTCATTGTCTTGCACTGTATGCCAAAAAACTTTCTCTTGTGACGTTTACCACTGTGGGTCAGATCGCAGATTCAAGCTCTACCTCGATATATTACTTTCGTTCTCCAGAAGTTAAGAGTCTTTCAAAACTTTTGAATGTTTATTAGCTCTCAACTATTACGAGTTTCTAGTTCCTGTAAAGCTCTAAAATTTTCAGATTCTTGTGCAGTTTCAAATCTATGGTTGCACCTTGAGAGCAAATATCTGATAAATATGTACATATGTACAGAACGACCGACGACGGTTAAATTTGTAAACATATCAGCAACAAGTTCAGATCAGTAATGAAACGTGCATACATTCTGCAGGAAAGATGTTTTAAGTTTTTGCTCATGACACCATTTTCTAGATTTTAGAGTAGACAATATGGAGTCTTCAAGTTTAGGTTTTGATAAGCAATCAATTGCCGAGTATGGTTTGATGTCTTTACTTTTTGTTCCTACATATTACAGAACAGGGTTACAAACATACAATTAGTGAAATTTGGAAAGAAATAATTGCAATAATATTTAGCATAATAAAACAGTGGTTCAATACGAGCAAGTACGCAGACAAAACGAAACATGCCGATTTCAATGGCAAAAAGCAAAAAGTTAAGCTATGGAATCTTCTATACACCAGAACTAACTGTCTGCTTTTTATGAGAAATGAAAGGCGATTTATTTTAAGATTCTCCAAGGACTTTAGCCATTTCGTTTTAAAGACGACTAATTGCACGAAGCATGTAAGATTTTCCATCGTTTCTCTTCGTATACATGCTTCTCAATAAATTTATCATTTTCACCAACCAAGCCGATACTATCGAATCGAAATCGGCATAATTTTGGCAACTATTGTTGAAAAGTGTTTTTGCTTTGCATCAGAAAGGGAATTTCTATTGTTTCAATCTTGTTATTATATGACGGTTGAATACCATGGCATTTGCTTGTGCTTTTGAACCGTGTAGGTATGCTTTTCGTTTTAATAAAAATAAGTTTCTTGACTGTATTGAGTATTTACCTGTCATGAATTAAGTTTTGTAAATGAATATATTGAGAATTCATATCAGACATAATTAAAAAAACTTTAAATTATCTTAGTTCAGTCTGACTAATTTTCATTTTTATAATTACACTTCGTTTTTCTTTTAAAGGTACTTAGATGCCAGTTAATTAATATCATATACCTATTGTCCATTCTGATTTATCTATTAATTGTACTCATTTGTTATGTTTTACTTTATTAGAAGAAAAAACTTTTATTAAATGATTCTAACAAATAAACAATTCTTATTTGATATAATCAGCTTTTTTATGTATCAGAATCAATAATAATCCAGTTGTTTTTGCTTTTGATGACCACTTCGTGTGTGACTACTTGATTCTAATAAAAGATTTCTTTACTGGAAAACATGACATTAATCCAAATACTGCTTAATTCAGCTTAATTTATTTTTAACATCAATTTAGGGTTCGTTCGTACACTATATAAATTTTATTATATAAATTTGTGACAACAAATTTGCAAAATTTTAAACTATTTTTACTTTTGGCTGATTTATGTAGTAGCATGTGCAGTAATTAGTATATTTAATTAATTATATGTTGCTACAAAATTAACTTTTGTAGCGATGAAAATCTAGGCGTGAAGTATTTTTTTTAATACTTGGCTAATATGTGTGTACATTTCTATTAAAATGTAATATTAATAATACAATAAAAATAATGTAAGTTTAAAAGTGATCTGCCGTTCTTACTTCAGATCATTTAATGAGAGTCGCTTGTGAAAATTCTTTTATTGTAAAAATCTAAAAAAGCTCATTTTGTTGTTTCGTTATAATCATTACATTAAAAAGATGCCATTATCATGGAAAGAGTTGGCGCTTTGTGGTATTATAGATCGTCCTAAATCGCTCCTCGTTTTCCTCGAAAACAGCAAACATTCTCCCTTATGTCCTTTATGGCTTATCAGTGTTTGCGAACCGTAATCTTCAAACGCCAGCAGGTGTTTTATTAGAAAGCTATATTATATTTTTTCATGTCGAGTTCAGATAAGAATATATAGGTATCGCTAAAGGCATTAAGGTGTATCTAGAGCAAATATTTTGCAGCCATATGGTAGATCGCACCGTTATCTTATTATGATTACCCCTTTCCCTTCATTAAAGTGCCCTTACTGTGACTCGTCCCTCTATATTATTAAATGACTCATCAGACTAATATAAAAAGAATTAAAAAAATCTTTTGTTTTTTTCCTGTATCTTAAAAGCTTTCGTTTTATTGCTTCCATTATTACAATCAGGACAATTTGATGACTTGTTGATAAGGAAAAAATTTACGAAATTCGCTCGCCAAGGTTACATCCCTTCACATACATTGACAAACCATTCATACATCTATCTCTTACTAAGGACGATGAGTGAAATGAAAAACATGAATAGTAAGGAAGGTAATGGGTTTTGCGAATACATTGTCGGACGCCTTTTGTGCGAATCCCACGATCTTACATTAGAGATAAGTCAAGCATTCTCCCTTTATGAAGTTATCGTACCTAGTACCACATATCTGGTACTTATTTATACATGCAAAATTACACTTACCCACTTTGTGCACTTCGATCCATTTTAGAATTTCTAATGAGATTATTTAAAACCTCGTTTTAAGGAGAACATTAGCGTAAGGGTCATGTAGTTATTACATTTTTTTCTAATTTCCTGCTTTTAGTGTTATTATATTGATATTGATAACAATAAATAAGTCTTAAATTAGAAGCTTTTACAGTATCAGTAAATCAATAAAGATAAAAGAAAGTATTGTGTTTGTACTGAATCACGATGATATTAGCTTGCTTCATTCTTTGATTATTAGGATTAATAAGCTTTGTTTCGTCTTATGAACATAACGCAATCAAGCCCAATTTAATATTTACCTTTTACATTCTGTGAAGTAAACTTTTGGAGGAATGCGACAACAAAGTAATCGTATTTATTATTATATTAATATTATATACTCTGTTTCTCCAAACTTCATGCAAGTGGGCTATACTAGAGAAGCAGCTGAGTCTCTAGAAGCAAAACAAAAGTATTAATACCTTCATAGATTAATGCAGAAAGTATTACCTAATGAATTATCTTCTATCTCTATTTTAGATTGGTTTTCAGTTATGAGGAAATAGAAATTTGACGCCCAGTAATCACATTGTATACTTTTTAGACTTGATAGCCTATGAGAAACGTAAATCTTCTTGGCAATTAAATTAACAAACCTGGTATACTTAATTAGATGCAATAGAAAAGCAACAGAGGCTGAAGTGCTTGAATCACGTTGTGAGATTAAAAAAGATAAGAGATGCTAAGAAATTATTATTCAAAGAACCAGAAGACATGATAGAAGGAAAAGACCCAAAAAACAATGGTTGCGGTGTATAGAAGAAAACTTATTAAGACTAGGAAAACGGACTGGAAGAGAAGTGCTAAAAACAGAAAAATGTGGAAGGAGATCGTAAAGAAAGCAAAGTGTTTTGCCTACAGACTTCGAGCTGAATTATATGGTTTTAAAACTCCTTCGTAACATAATGTACCTTTTCTAGGGAAATACATTTTCATTTAGTTGTATGAAATTAGTGAGTTTGCAAAACTCTAAAGAAGTTGAACTATAAGCAAATAGTAAATATTTCTCCGTCTATAGAAAATGATTATTAAGAGATTCCTTAACTCTCTACATACTTAATATGGAGCACCATGAACGTTTTTCACTGTATGGGAATAACGGTCCCGAAGCTTCAATATTATAACCTCTGATTTAACCTGACTTGGCCGAAATATACCTCACGCGGTCCTAAAGACTGTTTGACCCGAAAAACTTAATAACTTCGTAAAACGCGGCAGGTCCGATCCGAGAATCTTAGTGATATCTCAAACCTAAGATTTCACTTAAAAATCAGGCTTTCAGTTTTGAAATAATACTTTCTATGTATTCATGACTCAGGGTTATTAGAACCTAAGATAAAGCTGAACGGCGAGTTATGTTTGATATTAGAAGCTTCCTAAGAAAACCTATCGTTGACACGGAAGAAATGACCGACTCAAAATGCGCAAACAACCTAAAAAATGTTATTGGTCTAGAAAGACCATATAGATCTAAAATCCAGATCGGAATGTTTAACAGGCACGGAAATAATGGATGATCTAAAAAGACCTGCGGCTTACTAAAGGTGTGCTAGCTTGGAAAGCCTTTTTAGCTGCAAAAATCCAACTGGACCAAAAATCAGGATCGGCACAAAAAATCCGACTAATCCGAGAAAGTAGACCAGTTCTTACAAAGTTCGTGGCACTTAATTAATTAATTATCTGAACTCAACCAAGCTTAACTTAAATTCTGACATTTCCGGTCCTAGTACCGCCCGACTCTTAATGTACAATTAACATACTTACTACATTCATTTTGATCTTGACTCTAATGTTGTTTTGACTGCATTGTAATAAGGAATAATGTAAAGCAGTTTATTTGAACCAAGCATCTCGTCGTTGCACACGGCTTGTTACTACAGACGCCGCCGTTTTTGCAATTTTTAGAAAGATAAGTAATTCACCTGCTCCTACACTTGCACCTGTTACTTGAGTATAACAAAATGTTTTACTTTGAAATGAATTCGTCAAAGATTGGCATAGGAATTTCCATTGTTTTACGAAATAAATTCTTTGAAGATTTTGGCGAACTTGTTATTCAAGCTTTATACATTAATAGTAATGATGTAGTAAGAATTCCAGGATTTGTTCCAGTTGTTGCACTGTTTGGGCAAAATTAGATTCAGTGGACTTCACTATATCATTTTACATGATGTCAACTCAAAAATAAGAAAAACTAACATTGTAAAGTTTTTGGTAATATTGGTTTTGAGCAATATGTAGACATCGCCAAATCGATATTTAACAATCTTGAACAGAGTATTACAAATGTATAGTATGGAGTCCATGCCATAAAGGTAATTATTATTAGCAAATGTTGTCTAAAACTTGCTGAGTCTGGATTCTTATTTAAGGCGTTAATTGGGCTATTTTCACACTCAGTTTGATTTACGAAACAATGTAAATTAGAAAATGCAAAATAGTAAACCAAACCGCTCTTTTCAGGGCGACCGCCTGAGGACGATAGCAAAGTCGTCTTCCGAAACGTCGTCGGAACAAAATAACGCAACAGAGTGTGGCAATAGCCCAATTAACACAATATTATTAGCAAAGTCTGTGCTTGCTACTGAGGAAATTCTGAGAAGAAAACAAACATTTAATAAAGGAACTATGTCTGGATATGCCATTGGTGTGCAGCATAAACATTTAGCAAAAGATTGAAAGAAAGTAGATAAAAATGCCCAATTTATGGTGGTAATCAGAGAGAAAGCTTGTAGAAAACAAGGAGTATCCGACATAGTCGAAAAAAATATTTTCTTCTTCTGAACACAAAATCATTCCCTCCTATGCAGAATCTTGGCAAATATTTTGAGTATATTCAAAGTGACTTGGTTTGCTTGCCTATTCTTTTATGATCTTATACGAATGTTAAAATGCTGAATTATTCTCAGTATATTGTCTATTCAACAAAGATATAAGTGTGCACTCTCTGATTACTATTTACCCTCTCTGTAAAGCAACCATTTCATGATTTGCTCTACCTTTTTGAGTGTATCACTCTCTTTTATTTTTTCTTCATAAAAATCATTGATCTAGTAGGTCTTTTGATATAAATTGACTTTACGTTTTCAGTTTATTGTACTTCCAGATAACAGCCACACATCAATCACATTAGTGTTCAAAACTGGTGATAGTTATTTTGCATCAAACTTTTTAATTTGTGTAGCTAGAATTGTGGTTTGTAACTCATGGCATGTTATATAGATTTGATGGTAGTAGATAAACACAACTCGCAGAAAATAGCTATATCTAATATACAGTACTGTGCTTGGAGGAATAGTCTCGCAGGGCCTTGCACAGCAATAAGTAGCACAGAAAGAATGACGCGGCTGTCCCTGGAATAGTGCTTTTATCAATCGTACAAAATTCGCCAACTCCAAGAACACAATGCAATATCGTTTACGATTTACTCTTCACGGTTACCTTTGGTTAGCTGATTCTTCTTCCTTGGAACGGATTCTTCCAATCATAATTACAATTATCTATAAAAAACATAATTAAAATCGAAATGATAATTAAATTGACCTAATCGTTAAATTTTGTGCGGAAAGTAACTTTATTACGAGAAATTATTCAGATATGTTTTTGGTGTGGTAGGCAGAGAATGTTCTGGTTGCATACAGACAATAAACAAACGGTAAATAATTGTCGGCAAATCTAGAGTTCATCATACATCGTCGTGAATCTTGTCACCCAACAAAATGTGTTTTACAGCTTATCAATCTCTCAGCGTCACACCAAAAGATTGTTGTCCAACGAGACGTTGTACTTACACCTAGTTCGGACGGTCAAAACAGAATATGTAAGATGTATATAGACTTGAAAATCTGCCATGATAAATGTTACGTTACTAGATTTGATATGGATTAAATATTTTGATGTACAACATCATCCCTTAAACGTGGCTGTTCTGTTGTAAGTTTGTATACATATTACTAAAGATTTTCCAAGAATTTCTGTTATTCCCTTAATTTATCTGACTATTAGACTTGTGTTATTGTAGTTTTTCCTAATTTGCCTTTGTTTTTCTGAATTCTGCTCTACTAAAACAGTGTCTTTCGTATAGTTAGTTCTTGGAACTAGGCAAAGTGTTTTGCTGACCTTGTTAGGAAGCTTCTTTGGGAGACTAAAGAAAACCACGGTAATTTGACGTTTGATGGATTCGTCGATTTACCACAGTTAGTGACTCGGATTCAAAAAGACCTCGGCACTATTTATACACATAGGTGTGTATTTCTTTTCCAAGTTTTGTTCACAGTACCTATTGTCTAAATTTCCTTTGTGCTAATTCTTTGTAGATCAGTGGTGGATCAATTTTAAACAAACTTACGATTAACATGAAATCATAGGACTTTTGCTTCATGCTAGTGAATTTTGATGGTAGTAGATAAACCCAAGTCAATGAAACTTGTTACGACTTGAGTCAAATTGGTCGTGTCTACTTATACGTAAAACTTGTGAACAAAATAACTTATTTTTACTGGTTTACTTGCCGAACCACTGCAAGTCTTGAAACAAACTTTTAACCGTAGTAAACTGGTAGAAACTGACTTTGTCAAGTCACTAGGCAAATCTCGAGCTGAATTCAAGCGAGTTACAAACAAACCATGCGCCATGGAACCCCGACTTTAGGTAAGTGCTACTCACTAACAATTCAATCAGATAAAAACCAAACTGAATTTCTAGCAGGTATTTCAACTCGAACTTAAATATTGTGTTGTATGTACATAGTTTATTCAGTGGCTGAATATCAATTTGAATTACTACTAAACTTTTGCTATATCATGTGCAAAATTTCTTGCAATATTTTGTACTTTTGTAAAAAGATGCTGTCAAACTGTCCAGTCAGTATTGTTTTGCTCTGCTTGTAAACTATTCTCTGTAAATAATCAAACAGTAGAGCCAAAACAATTAAAAAAAGTGCAGGAAATTCAACGAAATTGAATACTATTAAGCGGTATTCCGTACGGGCTCGTAAAATTCGGCTCTGACATTTCTTTAGTCTTCTGGAATTAAATGCATTTACTTCAAATGTGTTGTCGTAAAAAAGGCATTTCTGCTCGTAAATATGTACATAGAAAGAAAGTTTGCAGCATTTAGTAACCACCGACATCAATCTTTTTAAGAGGAAAGAGGAAATTGTCAAGTTGGAAATACGAAAATGACCACTTCTTTGTAATTCCTCTAAAAGGCTAGCATTAATTTTAAAACGCCGGACGTTTTAATCCAGGAAAAGGACGCGGACAGTAGAAAACGCATTTTAAGAGCTTTTTATGCGAATATATATTTCTTTGCCTTTTGTTAACCCCTACTGATACGATTTATTACTAAAGTAGATTAATGTAGTATTAGTCGTTACAATTTTAGTCCAGAAGAAAATTTGTCCATTTAAACTTATAACCGTTATTATCGATTGAAATGAATATGCCTATAAACTAGGTGATGTAACTGTGATATATACCTATCAAGAATAAACACCAGCCGAGATACCAGCACTCTTTATTGTACAACAACAAAACGATTTTTCATCAAAATACATGATACATTATTGCATTCACATTTTCATAGTTAGGTTAAAGAAGAATGCAAGGATAAATAAAAGCAATAAAAGTTTCATGTTCCCAAAAAACTTTCATAATTTCAGGTGTTATACGTATATATTAATAAACTCTACTTATTGTTAGAGAAGTTTATTGTCACGCTATTGGACTGTTATTCAATGTTGCTATACATTATCATTAATAGAAATTTTTGTAAGTTCATTAATTTTTTATTCTTTAACATTTCGTGAATGTTTTATTACACTATTGATGGTAAAACTGTGGAACTGAAGGTTACATTTTTTTCTATTTATTATTCTGGTAAAAAAAAGCAATACTGATTATATCTAAGTTTTGTTGATTACTTTACTAGAGAAATAAAGAAGATATTAATTTAAGCAGCTCTATTTTTGTACGTCATGAATTCTTTATTTCGGAAAGTCCAAACGACGAAAAGGTTGTCTATAACATAGAACACAAAAAATATTTAACACAATTTTTCATAAGTAATATGTCTAAAAAAACTAACAACAAAAAGATTAATATTAATATAAACCAAAGAAACTTAAAGTTTTTAATATAAAAAACTTTCTATATGAAGACTGAAGACTTCATAAAAAAACATTTGAAAAGTCAAATGCAATATAGGATAATATACAGAGAGAGAGATGAATACTGAATACTGAAAGAAAATTTTATAAAAACGTCGACTGTTGCTTATACAAACCAGGCGAGAGACTCTAGAAGAATACTCGCATCTTTGATACCTTCTCAAATTCTGATTTTCAGTTCAATTAGTTCAATGCTAGGTTGTAATCTGGGATATCGAGTTAAATTATAAAAAGAATGCTTAAAATAAACTCTGAAGAAATACAGCCTTGTTGTAGGAGCGGAAAAGCAGCAATAGATTCGATCTTAGATGATAGCTATGGTGAAGCCCCGTGGCGAGAATCATCAACCAACAGATGGTGCTATTTTTAAATACTTTTACATATTCTAGTAACAATTCTATATACTAAACCAAGTCAAAAACCTTGGATATACATCTACACCTAAATACTGTGTACTATTTAAAATACTTTTATTTAAAAGTGTCCAGCTCTTCAAATAACCTGGAAACCTTTTTGCATCACTAAACAAATGGGAAGCTTTATAGTTTCTGGGGCCTGCATTTAATTCAGCAGATTATCAGTGATTATTTCAACCAAGACCTCATTTTCTAGTAAAACTTAATTTTTCAAAATCTTTGAGTAAAGATTTCTTGTTTTCTCGAAGTCTCTTGCAAAATACAACTTTGAAACAAGTAAATTGAAAATCTAGACAAGCTAAATTTAGAGATGAAATAAGAGAGACAGATAAATCAATGAAAAGAAGAAGAGTCGGTTTAGTAGTATGGAAAAAGTTAACTTTTTAATTTACAACTTTATCTTATACCAGGATTTACTAAACTGAAAACAGTAATCATTGTCAGGGTAATTCTAATCTACTAAAATCACAGTGAAACTGAGTTTTCGCTGTAATGGCTGTCTTAGCACCGTACCTTTTGTACAAAGGATGACAAAGCATGTTTTTAAGGTGATTGCCCATTTACCCATTCATAAGGTTGAAGTGGTATTTGTCGAAAATGGACGATTCTGAGAGTTGAAGCGCTGGTATTTCTTGAAGACAAATTATCGCTTACTTTCTAAAGCCGCGTACGGACTTGAATTAGAACACTGACAGTTGCAAACTCCATAGTTGAACAAGGTACTGTTTATTTGGATAGTGCCACAAACATTTGCGATACCGAGAAACTGAAATTCAGGGGTCGGTTAGTTCAAAAGCATAAATTTCAGTCTTGATAGACATACAGAATTTTATATATTAAAACAAAAGAAAAAAGGAAATTCGCTTACAAGAAAAATATTCACATTATATAAAAGACAACACAAACAGTGAAGCATACAATAATCGACAACCGTGGTCCATCCCTGTATACACAGCAGCGAGGTAGATCGTGAGAAGCCGCTCGTCCTTCGCGCTCAATAAATATTCGAAAAATGGCCACCACTACGGCAACACCTCACATTGCAAAAATAGCAGTATCCGCCAAGTAGTGCTACGCACGGAAAAGTAACCTCCGAGGATCCGGCACCAACACATTAGTGCCAAAGGAATGATACCAACACTATTTCTGGTGAACTCGCAGAAAATAGCTATATCTAATATACAGTACTGTGCTTGGAGCAATAGTCTCGCAAGGTCTTGCACAGCAATAAGTAGCACAGAAAGAATGACGCGGCTGTCCCTGGAATAGTGCTTTTACCAATCGTACAAAATTCGCCAACTCCAAGAACACAATGCAATTGTTTACCATTTACTCTTCACCGTTACCTTTGATTAGCTGATTCTTCTTCCTTGGAATGTTAATTAAATTAACCTAATCCTTAAATACTGTGCGGAAAGTAACTTTATTACGAGAAATAATTGAGATGTGCTTTCGGTATCGTCGGCAAAAAATGTTCTGGTTGCATACGGACAATAAACAAATAGTTTAAGGGTGAATAACAGTCGGCAAATCTGGAGTTCATCACACATTGTCGTGAATCTTGCTACCCAACAAAGTGTGTTTTACAGCTTATCGATCTCCCAGCGTTACATCAAAAGATTGTTGTCCGACGAGACGTCGTACTTACTACCTAGTTCGGACGGTCAAAACAAAATATATAAGATGTGTATAGACTTGAAAATCTGCCATAATAAATGTTACGTTACTAGATTTAGTATGGATTACATATTTTGATGTGTCACATCATCTCTTAAACGTGACCATTCTCTTGTAAGTCTGAATACACACTACTCAAGATTTTTCTAGAATTTCGGTTATTTTTGTAATTGATCTGACGTATTAGACGTGTATCCTTGTAGTTTTTCTAATTTGTCTTTGTTTTTCTGTATTCTGCACTACTAAACCAGTGCCTTTTGTGTAGTTAGTTCTTGGAACTACAAATGGACAAAGTGTTTTGTTCACCTTGTTAAGCAGTTTCTTTGGGAAGCTAAAGAATAGCACGGTAACTCGACGTTTGTGGACTTGGCGATTTACCACAATTAGTGACTCGGATTCTAAAAGACTTCGGTAGGTACTATTTATGCACATAGGTGTGTATTTCTTTTTCCAAGTTTTGTTCACAGTAACTACTGTCTAAATGTACTTTATACTGTCCCTATATTTCTTTAAATCAGTCTAATTGCATAGTTGATGCTACTAAATCATAGAAATTTCGCTTCATACTAACGGGTGGGCTAAAAGTATCCGGAAAAATATATAAAACAATTAAATCAAAAAGAAGCAAATTGAAGGTAAATTAACTTTATTTGCCAAATCAATAATACTTTCTGGCTAGGATGCTTATATTACAAAATGCAAAACGGACCTTTTTGCTCGATTTTTCTTAATTTTCCCCCTAACCTCACATATCATGTTTTGGATGACATCCATTTTTATTTCTTTGACCTTTTTTTCACGTAAAGTTGTAAACGTCTTACAGATTTTGCCTCCCATCCGTTTTGATAGACTGAAGAAGCTAAAATGCCCCAGAATTCTTCGATAGGTCGTGCCTAGAGGACATTGGGATGATTTGCATTTTTAGGGACAAAATTTATATTTTTGCTGCGTAGCCATTCTTGGCCACTCTTTGCGTTATGTGAAAACGCTAAGTCCGGCCAGAACACATAGTTACCATCAGAATAATAAGTATCAATGAATATTAATGCACTATGGACAAGCACTGGTCGCGCTACACTTTTGCACTGATGGCTGGGCCAGAAGAATGTCTTAGGACTGGCTCTGAAATACCTTTCTCAGAAATTGTAACCCGGATCAAATTTCTGTTTACACTTAAATTGGATGTTGTCTTTCTTTGTCTTTGCTGTAAAACCCATTATTTTCAGGCAAGTTTTTATTTGTAAAGGTAAAATACTTTCAGTCATCCATAATGATTGATTTATTCCCTTTAAAGATATCCTTTCGCAATTCTTGGCACTTTTTGGAGATTTCTGAGAGTTGTTTTAGTGTATACTTGGGCGCCTCTCGTCTTCTGTAATAATTCACACCATATTTTTTAATGACTAACGTATACACCCTCGTGAGACATCGAACTTCCTTGCCAGTTTTCATTGAGAGGCACCAATCTTGTGTTCAACACTGCGAATAATATTTGTTTGTTATTTGGCACTGAGACGTGCTGGTCTTCCTGGTCTTGGTTTTTCATTAAATGGTATACCACTTTCATACTGTTTAATGATGTCGTAGATTGTCGATGTCAAAACATTTTCCTCTTTAAAGTGTTTTACCGCATAACATTTTTCTTTATGTCCAAGCATGTCGTATAAACGTTTATGAAAATCTTTACTTTTTTTCATATTGACGAAATAATGACCACTTTAACTCGATAGAAGCATGAAAAAACTATGATTTGTTTGAAGATAACCTACTCTGTTTCTTATATTTTCCGGATATTTTTAGCCCACCTGTTACTGAATTTTGATTTATTATTAGAATAGCTACGTTAATCCTCACAAAGATTTGCAATTAAATTAATCGTTAATCAGGCAAAATGATTGACGAATAACTTAATCGTCTACTATCAAGAACGATTAACGTTTGAATTAATCGCTAAAAATGATAAACAATGAAATTAATCGAAGGAAATGACTAATGACTAAATTAATTGTATGCAATGATAAACACATAGGTACAGTGATTCCATTAAGGATTAAGCTATTCTATTTATTATCAATCGCCTAGAAAGACTAGCAATTTGATTCAATAGTTAATTGCTAGATATGATTAATACAATAGTTAATTGTTGAGTATAACTGAACATAGACTGCTTTAATAATCAATCGAGAGATATAATTGAGTATAAACAGTAACAATTAAAAAGTCTAATAGTCAATCGATTTGCACAATTAACGATTGAATTAATTGTTTCCATGCACAAAATTGTATTCCTCGATTACTATTAATCGTGATCATTCTTGATAATTAAATACTTAATTGTATTGTTTAGCTTATCATTTGATTAAAATCTAGTCAATTATCGTCCAAATTTGTTTCCCAGTCAGTTGTTGTAGAAGTTTCTCCAATTCCGATCAGAGTTTCTAATATCATTTCAGCATTCTTTTCATACTGTTTAAGTATTTCAATGGTTTAACCTTATTTTTAACATCGATTTTGTATGATCTGGTACTGCTTAAGTATTGTCTACCTGAAAGGCATTAGACTGCTCTTGGACGATTTGAACCAATTATTCCGAGAGTGAATAAAAAATTCTGGTTTAAACAATTATGATTCTGAGGAAGGCAAAAGCTAATGATATGCTTGTTGCAGTCAAAAAAGAAACTTTTGCAAGAAAGTTTACGGTTTTTCTGGACATAGATTTAACCCTTAGCTACAAGAAGCAATTTTTTATCAAAAACTGTAGATCAGCGCGCTAAATCTGAGAACCCAAAACGTTTGCACTATAACCAAGACATAGCATTATGTGATTATCAGATAGTCTTAACGCTACTATTTAGAATGTATTAAAAGTAAGAAAAACAGATTTCTTTAGCGATAGGCTACATAGTACTGTATTGAAACCTGAAAATACTTTTTATAAACGTTTTTGTCGGTATTACGTGGTTAATCAATTCAAATTTTGCGTGTAGCACCTATACTATAATATTACTCCTAACTTCCTGTGAACTTTCGGTTTGAATTATAAATGAAACTATTGAGGAACTCGGGAATTAGATAATAAGATATTATTTAAAAATCAATTATAAAGAGTACGTACTTCATACATATATAGAAATGTTTCCTTCTGTGCGCAAATTAGCCGTTTCCCTTATACTTGTTACTTCTTACGTTCCAAATTTAGTTCATCTCTTGCTCTTCTATGGTAGATGTAGACATTAAATGATTATTTCTGCTTACTATTATAAACTAAACTAAGAATCATCAATAGTTTTATTCAACAATACTGATATACTTGAAAACTAAGTCTAAGACTTTTTGAAAAAATAAACTCTGCTCTTGTAGGAATTTAAGGATCTTTTTAGGTCTCTCTTTTAATGCCAACCTACAATTAGACGGAAAATTCGTCTGAGCCCCTATACTTAGTCTCATTACATGTTCTTGATTATTTCATCTGAGAACTGCAATAAAATAAAAAAAAGAAAACGTAAACTTTACGACTTAAACCGTACAATTTCCACTTTGTACACATCACATCAAAACAGGCGTTTATGTGAAAAGATCAAGTTACACTCCGAAAGCAATTTCTTATAGTGCTTTTGGTTAGAATAAAAAAGAAATTAATGTCGTTATTGTCGTCAATAAAATACAAAAGCAGAGAGAGCTGTTGATCTTATATTGCAGAATTTATGTCTTACATATAACGACTTTCGAGGGGTGTACAAACCCCTGTAAATTCTTCTTAAATTTTATTCCTTGTAGGCAACCAAACATACGACCCTTAATTGCATAATCTTGGTCATGTATTTCAACCCTTCTTATTTTAACGTTCTTGAAAAAGTATAATTTTCATTATATTTTAATTTTTTAAGTTTTTTGATATTCTTTGTATAATATAATAATAAACTCAAATGATAGAGTCGACTAATTTGTTATTTGTTTGGGATTTTACTATACTGAAAGTATAATATTGCTGACTTTTTTTATTTACTCATCCCTGTGAGTGTTAGAAAAATTTACAAAAAACAACCTTCCCTATTCCATCTACCAAGTTAAGGTGTTGGACTTGAGCACCTTGTAAAGATTTTATGTTTATGTCGACTTCCCCATAAAATCTGCTAAACAAAACTTGATGTTACATTTTTATGTGTTGCGACAATCAAATGGTTATATAAGATGAAATTGGAATTACGGAGAATTGGAACAAACTTTTATCTTTATTTGATTTGATTTTATTTATTATATTTTTATTTATGTTTCATTTTTATTTATTTTATACGTATAGGAATATAAAATTGGATTTATTTAAAACTTTACCAGCAGTATGTTATCATCAGAAAAATTAAAGCCAATTAAAAAATTAGTAAAAATACAGTTTAAATTAAAATAAGAATATAATTAACAGGTTTTTTTATAGAAACTAGTGCGAAGTAAATGAATTTTTTATTCGTTTAATATTAAGCTCTTTAAGCTTGCGTAGTTTCTGCCCTCTACAAAATAATAGCGGAAACTAGTCTGGCAATAGTGAAATAGTCTCATGATAAATTGAAGCTTCAAAGCTGACCCTAAGCTAGCGCCGACTAAAAGTAGTGGCCACTACTTCAACTAATGCTGTTTAGTTCAAAATGTAAACCAGTTTTGTGTTTTATAAATAACTTATTTTATAAATTCAAAACTATTTGGTGATTCATGTAAAAAAACTGACCGAATTATTAAACCACTTTTTAAAAATATTTAAAGAACCATTTGGTATAATTCCAAAAACAAAAATTATCGAAATGGAAATTCTGAATTTTATACATCGTGACGTGACTCTTAAAACAGAGAAGCGTTGCAAGAAAGTTGCACTAAATTAATACATCCTCTGCGTGGTAAAGGGAAAATTAGAAAGGGTTCCAAATAAACGAGGATTCGATTACTCATGTTGTGCGAGGGGGTTACCCAGGTTGCGAGTTCCTCAGCAAATAGCCTTTCGAAGCTGGAGTATACAACTGAACTTCAACTATTTAAAGCGTCGAAATGAGAGTATCTAATGCCAGTAAAAATTATTTCAGTCGAAACACTTTGTTCGTTATTTATGTCATTTCGGTACACTGGTTGGTATCTTTGATATATTTTTGTTCTTTAGAGGACTACCTTGGTACTATAGAATCTGACCTACAATTAATTCTGAAAAAAATGCAATTTTGCATTTTCAATGCAGAATTAGATTTTGCATATTTTGTTAATATTCCTACTAGAAAAATATTTTACATTATTTATGCGTGGTTTTAAAATATCCCATTTTCGCTTGTTACTATTTCCAAGTTTTTCCATTAGTACGCTACTAATTTACAGGGTTAAAAAGCATTTGGTTTCGCTAAAGTAATATGTTAAACAAAAAAATCCCATGGGTAACTAAAATTGTCATCCGATCTATGTTACCAAAAACTAGTTATAGCACCGTGTCATATTTTTCAAATTAATTAATTGCTCTTCGGTTCAGTAGGTCTCAATCGCTCCTGTAACATTTCACGTCCTTGCAAGTTTACAATCTTCTTTGATTTTTTTTGTTACCTTTCATTTAACTTATATTTGATAAGCTCTGTCGTAGGTAATCCATTAATTAATTCTGCTGGGAAGGCTAAGGTAGAAAACTATCAGCTATTCTGATGTCATTGAACCTATTATAGCTTATGGTTTCTTGCAATTTGCTTTGCTTTCGAAAGGAATTATATTATTATATTTTACATATTGCATATGGTTTGCAATATTGTTACTATACCTGCCACATTCTACGTATATAGGCCTACTTGCATCTGCATTAAACGAATTACAGGGATTTAGTAATTGAATTTAAGAGTTTACTGTCTTTTAAAAAGTCTGTCCTAAATATCGTGAGACATACTATACTATTAATTTAAGTTTCAAGAAATTCTTTAAAACTAACTCACAGTATTTAGTGATCCTGTTATTTTCGACTGCTTCAATGTTGCAATCTACTGAATCTTATAATCTCTGGACGATCATACATGTTATCACTTTTTTAATCTGAGGTGCTCGCCTTATGTCATACTTGTATATACAGATATAAGATGTTGTACAGTTCCAATAGCTACACCTACACCTATAATAAACTTTTTATTGGAATTACTTGATCTTGTATACGGTGTAAGAGTTCCTGAGATGCAAAATGATATCGACACGCATCTTTTGATAGAGGCGAAAACTAGCCTTCCAGTCAAAGAAAATTGTAGTGACCCAATCCCAAGTCGCCATTTTATAAATGATATTTTATTCAATCTCCTAGTATAATACATTCACGTTGTTTTTAGATAAGGGTTGGAAGTTGTGTGCCACATTTTGTTATACTGGATAATATTTTTAATAAGGTTGCTTGTTTCTCGTTTTAATTTAGTTTTATCCTTGTCAGAGAGTCAAATCAAAAATTACCTGACATTTTCAAATTTTAAAAATGTCTGAGACCAAGCAATAAATAATGAAAAACAACCTTCAAACTCCAAAAAGGTATGTTTTAAAGTCATTTTAACTTAACGTAAAAAGTACCACTCGCTTCAAATTTTCTAACTGCGTTTCTGGAATCAATTAGTAGATAGAAAAGGTCATCCAAACTTGATTCTTGAAGTTTAAAGGCGTCGCTGTAAAGATATGGTTACTCGGTGTCGATATAAGGTTTCTATTGTTATACCTTCAGTCTATAGTGTAGGGTGCAATATGGATGCAGCTAGAATGTTCTACTGTAATAAGCATCTACCAAAAATTAATATTAACTGTTTTTGGCGCTTTATAGTTTAGTTATTTGTTCAGCTAATGGTAGCTATGGTATCAGTAAATTAATATAAAAAACATTCTGTTACTCAAAAATGACATTCTCAGGATCAAAAAATCAAAAATACTGCAGAAATGGTCCCTACACCCAAAACAAATGCAAAAACAATACCAATTACATACGTTTAAGTCGCTACATTTGCTTTAACTATAAAATCTTTGTAAAGCAAAAATTCTGGATTTGGAGCTGATGATAGAAGGCGAATTCACAAGTACCTATTTTGTTCTGGTCTCCCATCACTGGTGGATCAGACTTTAAAATAGACGTTGATGACGACAGATATATTGGTGTCTAAAAAATGTTTACTTTTATTGTTTACTGATTGTCTCAAACAAACCAAACAGCGTCTGATTTTTATGGATTTTGTACAAATGAGTCTAATACATCGAAGCTTACATATTTATATCCTGCATTGACAAACCTCACAGCAAATGGAGCAGCTGGAAAGAAGTCAAAAAGATGCAACTAAACAAGATCTATTAGTTGCAAGGTAGCAAAACAGCTTTTGTATCGAGGTATCATCATTCATATATATAGGGTGTTCCAAAATATCTATAATGATTCTTGTGTAGAATACCAGTGTAAAAAAAATGTAAATCACACTTAAAAGGTTTAAACTTCACAAACTGCATTTGTAGGTAAAGCATGCCATCTAGATCGTGACAATTCACGTAGACCCAGCGCACAAAATAAAAAAGTCGCAAAGTACACTGTCAGACTACTTTACAATTAACACATCTCAAACCTCTTAAATGATCATCCTTGGAATATTTATACTTCTGGTGTGTGAGATTCATCGCACGGTGCGGCATAAAAAATTATAGAATGATCCAGACATTTAAATGTTATGCCAAGATGTTGGTCATCATTCGAGAATACATGGATTGTATCTTTATAGCTACAAAGAAGTATGAACACATTTAAATCGAACCGAAAACCGAAAATTTTTTATTTTAGTCAGCAGAAAAATACCCAAAGTACATAAATAATGTCGGAATATGCTCTTTTTGTCTAATCTAATTTTGTCTTAGTCATATAACAAAAATTTCCCTAATTGGAGAAAAGGCAATTAAATATGCATCATTAACATGAAATGAACTAGATTTTATATGTTCTATTAATAGCTTTTTTGTCGCACTGTGACATTTCTTATGTAAAGATCGGTACAGATGGATAGCCTATATAGTGAAAAATGTGAGATAACTAGAACACAATTATTTTAGTAATACACATCTTGGTATGACGTTTATGCACCTACCGTTTATGAAATACATTACATAAACAACAAAAATTGTAAATGCACCGGTCCTGGTAGGATCGTGCTCCCTGGAAAATAATTTTGAGTCAACGTACCAATACTTTCGTTACCTTACAGTCAGTTTTTTTTTCGTTTCTGTAAAAAATCAAAACAAAAAATTAATAACAAAGCTTGATGTGATAAACGTATTTTTATGATAGTTTTTGTTTTTTAGGAAAGCAGATTTTGTTACCATTAAATACTTTCCTTTTGAATGCTTTTTAGTGATAATGCTGGAGGCAGTTTTTTATTACTATTATTATTAGAGAACACAAAGGAAAGTCATCGAATTTTATTCACTATTAAGGGTGACAGGCCTGACAATAATTGATAAAAAATAGTACATACTAGAATATATTCGTCTTCCTATAAGAACAACTTGGTAACTCAACTAATTAGAATGTATTGGGTTGGTCTAGTTAACCAAAAGGTCGCAGACTCGAGACTTAGCTTTGTTTAATAAATAATTAAATATTCAATTTAAGCAATATCAACAAATATTTTAAAAATATCTCTGGTGAAGGTTATACTTTTGATGAACTGTTCTTTGTTCTTTTATTAAAAGCTGATAACAAGTGACAAACAGCACACAATTAAATGACTATTTTTAAAAATATCTTTTCGATTTTTTGTTAAAGATAAAATGACTAACACGAAGGAGAAGAAAACCCTCTTTAGTGTTGGCTTATGCGGCTTATTTTTATTTATCACACTCAGATTATTTTTTTATATTGTATGAGTTGAAAATAAAAGGTAGATGCTTAGCAACACTCCAATAAAAATAAAGATTGTAAGTGGGTGGTAGTTAGAAAAAAAAAGAGGAGAATTAATTATCTAATAAAGACCACTTGAGGGAATTAGGTAAATACGAAGTTTAGTTGGCAAAGCAAAATAAAATGTATGAATAGGGTTTAAAAGCTACCTTTCACCAGTGCTAAAAAGTAAACACAAGATCGTCGAAAATCCCTTTTATAAAATAAACATGAACGAGAAGGTAGTACTTTCCTCGAAATTCTAACATAACATATTTAATTATAATAAACTATTCGAGAGCGTCCATTGTTTTAATCGAGCTCATCTCGAGTTCTCATTTTGTGCAAATGTTGGCAGCATCGAGGGGGGAATATTAGCGCTCCTAAGGGTGCTTCGCTGCTGTAGTTATACAGGGATATTCGGCATACGGGTTATACGGGGAGACCGAAGGGGCGGTAATGTGAGGACGGGGGCAATGAGAGCCAGCAGCTTTATCGAGCAGAATTCTGCGTTTAATCTAACTTGCGATCTATTTGTTGAAGCCATATTCGTTATGCTTCGTTCGTTTGCTTTGAACTTGCTACTGCATGAAGTTTCGACTTGACTGCTGCTACTGTCTGTTTTGTGATCCTCTGCTGCTACAGCTATTCTGTTGTTCTAAACGTCTCTATAAAATGGACTTTATGCAATTAAACGACTCGCGTTGCAAACGTAAATTGTGTAATTGCTGCTACAACTATAGAAAACAACACAAAGTACTACATCGGCAACCTACCATACATACGACTGTATTATTAATTTTATTATTTCATTTTCGTTTTGTTCTATTAAATATTTTCTACACAATTCTGTTGTACATAATATATTCAGGTTAAATGAGACGAGAACTTTTCAGAATATCTAACTACCTGAAAATTACATATAACATCTTTTTACTAAATTCTATTTTCGGTATCTTAATTGCTCTAATTAATATGCCTAAAAGAATTTAAGAATTTAAGTTTAATGCAATTTTTCTTTATTTGAGAAACTTTACCACGTATTTTAGATAGATCTATTTTGATATTTTTCCACTCCCTTAGCAAAACTCGACTTTTTCTTAGGACCTAGCATACGGCTATTATCAAAAAATCAAGTCAATCAGCCCACTACTGATTAGTACCTGTCGAGTTAAAACTGCTGTCGTATTTTTCCGTAACTTCCTACATCATATATCTTCAATAAAAGAGAGACCTGGTTCTACTTTTGTTCATTTTATATCATTATTTTGACTGAACCAGTAAAACCGACACGTGAGAACACCGTTGTTGTGTCATTTCATTAATAAAAATGACCACTAGATATTTAAAATATCGTAGTATTTTGCATTTGTGACTTTATCAACAACCATTTTCTATCATTCATTAATATGATTTTTAATATAATTTTTAATTTTTTCTACTTATAGTCACTGTACGGTTGCGACAAATAAATGCGGGACACCACACAGGATTTAATATTACCTCCTCTGTAAATCTGTCTTTCAGTTTATGTTAAACTATTCTGTTCATCTAACTTGACTTAATAATAAAGAGCATTTATCTGAACAAAGAATAAGTGTTAACAACATATTAACAATAAAAGAGATGCAAGCCTTTGAAACGTTGAATACTAATAATAAATGTTTTTGATGTTTTATTTATTATTACGATATTTGCTGTTATAAAACAGCTTCTCACCAACCTTAAAAGATTCAAAGTGGTTTATGATAGTATAACAGTACAAAATATTTTGTAGAATCATGCTATTTAGTTAATCGTGTAATTTACTGCCAAAATACAATCTAAGAAAAAATGTTTCTCAAACTAAATCGTTTAGAAAAATACTCGTTTCTTATTCATTCAACTGAAAATCTACCTTAAAGCCTGGTGCAAAAGAAAAATTTTGTTAGAACTGACATATCATCAGTCAAGAGTTCTCCGCATTTATTTGCCGAAACTGTACATGTATATCATGGTAATGCTTCTTTGATGGAATTACGTTTCATTTTTTAAGGTCTGAGTACTGTGTGGTGGGAAACATAAATGCAATAAGTGATGAACTATAGCATCAATGACAACACATATATCAAGCGTAAAAGCTGCCACAAGTTCTTCAAAACCGTATTCAAGATTAAACAAACGACTGACTTATGTCACGAATTTACTGAAAGGTTTAAACAGCGAGAGATAATGAGCTTAAGGAATTCTAAACCTAGAAGTACCGTACGAGACTGATTTATTGAAAAACTGCATGACAAGTGCACATCGAAAACAAATTTGAAAGTATTTTGTTTTAATCTTTGGGCTTTCCAAAAAACCTTCAGAAATATATCCTTATTGAATTAACTGTGATGTTGATCAAGATTCCTTCAGCAATGTGCAACAGACTAAAATTAATAAAGGAAACAACCCCAAATCACTCAAAGCTGTTAAACTTTTGTAACTTAAAAATATGATTTTTCGTTACTTTTGCCTCACTCGAATTCGAGTTTTTGTGGGCCTGCCTACAAGCATGTAAAGCGATAAAATGGACAGAATGCATATTAGACAACAAATCTTAAATATCGCCTAACTCAAACATTCAAAACATGGAATGATGACGTCAAAGTTGCAAATGGAAGATTTATTATATTAGACACACTGTGTTCAAGTAACTTTTGTGTCATGTTTTCGAAGATCTAGCTTTTGCACCATTTAAGGTGGATGCAACAAAAATAAAAAATAAATCCGAAGATATCTCAGAAAATTCTCGGAGAGTGGGATGATGATAGCGTCTGTTGGAAAAACAGTAACCAAAGGTTTTGGAATAGTTTCAGTTAACACAGTATTTATAATTAATACTTTTAGAATTTATTTGAAGGTTGTTTATGTTCTCATCAATTCATTGTAAGCTATTAGAGAGAGAATAATGCGTGTGACTTGATTTTATGTACCTTTTCTTTGTTCTCGTGGTTATCGCTCAAAGCGGTATAGTTACATTGGCATCAAATGACGTTAGATTTTGTAAAAATTATTCATAATGGTAGAAAACAGGGTTAATATTAGCTGCAATGAATGTTGTTAGATCTGGTGGTAGAACTTCGGTTCTGAAGATTTTACAACGTTTATGACTATGTCTGACGATGTGCTTTATTATTATAACAACAGTATGGTCATTCTCATATTAGTTTTCAAAATTTCAATAGAAGTTGAAGCGATGATGTTCTTCTCCAAGGTGCGTTGATAATAATAGTATGCTGTATTCTATTAACAACGATTGGCGGCCATTTACGATCTAAGAACTTAGAGCTAGATTGACATAAGCATCGTTACTTTCATTAAATAATTACAATTTATGTTGTAGATTAAAAGTTCTTAAAAACTGTTTACTGCAACGATAGTTCTGAAAATATTTTGAACACTTTTGAAGATGTTAATTGTTAATCTAACTCAATGCTTCAAATGTATAAGACCTACCTTCCACAGCCAGGGGCGGACCGCTAGCTTTGGAGACCCTGAGCTAATACTGTTTGGGGGCCCTTCCAATTAACCCGAGTTTGGACTAGTTGTGGAGACCATTCGCCATTTTACTGATAAACTGTTTTTTATCCATTTTTAACGAGGAAAAATTATAGTCAACAAGTATTGAAAAATTTTTTTGTTTTATTTAATGCACTTGGATATACCAAATCTGCCCCTGAATTCAATTACATAACAGTCTTCTTATGTAACATAATTTCCCGGCTCGTTTCATTGTTTTTGTCAAGATATCTCCTCTCATAATGCGACATACAATTTAACCTTAAGATTTCATCAGTACCTAAAGGGTATACTGTAAGGGTATGTTGATATCGGTATACTCCGTTCACGATGTTTCTGGGTCGTAACAGGCTATGCTTTCATTTTGTTAGGTTGGAAGTGTTTTCTTTTTTTTCTGAGAATTATCGTACCTGCGGCTGCATTTGCTGCTGTTGCACGATCAAAAATTTTGCATAAACGTTTAGTACCGATTAGTTTTGTTTTGTTAAAAAGAAATCAAATTTTCCTTATATTTATAGAGTTACAAAAAACACAACAGCGTGAGGTTAAACTGTCTTAAAATCACAACCTTAAAGCACATTAAGCATCAATAAGATTTTACAAGCCAAGTTAATAGATAAACAGTCCTGTTTACAATACGCAAACTGTCATTCTTCCACGGCCATACACGACCCAGAAACATTGTGTATATCTGAGATTTTGGTACCAAACTAAATGTGTCACCCAACTACCTTTTCTTGCTTCTGATAATATTATAAAGATGTTTCAATTAAATCATAAGAATTTTTATGGACTACTATTAACTGTAGTAATATCAGAACTTGATAAACGAAAGAAACAGCAAAAAGGCTCACGTTAGTTCGACAAACGTTTATTTCAAAATTTTATGGAACTAAAAGAACTTTGAGTCAGTTGAAGAATTCTACGTGGATACCAATGACCGATTACGAATGCTTGGCTTCATTAATTGAGTCAAAAGTCAACACTCTAAACAACAGAGGAGCTGGCGGCGCACTAAAATAACTTAAGGCATGTTCAGAGCAAGCAACTCGCTAGAAAATACCCAAGGCAGCCTCGAGACGAGACAAGTATCAACTTTGCCAATCATATCTAGCAAAGTTTAAATTGTTATTTTTATTTTTTTCTGACCGCACAGAAGGCCCCTTTATTGGACGGGGCCTTGGGCTGCAGACCATAAAGACCATGCCTAAACCCGCCCCTGTCCACAGCATACTATTATTTACAGAGCTTGGTCTTTTTCCAACACAGACTACCTATTTTATCGCGTCACATACTTATATGCAACACAAACTACATGAACAAAATTGTAATATTCTGAGAAAGATTTCCATGGAAAAAGCGAAGAGTTATTAATCGAAAGTTTGACATTTAAGTCATTAATAATATCAGTCTATCATGAAACTTTAATCAAATTTATTAAAAAATGAATAATAATGAAAAGTTACAACTAAAACTCATTATCTGCAATATGTGTTGCATATCCCTTTGTAACGCAATAAAAGAGCAGACTGTATACTATAGATATTTATTTGAAGTCGTACTACTATTATGAGTGATTTAGTTTGTTTACCAACAGTTTTATGACTTTTCGGCTAATTGTGAGCCATAAAGCAAAAATTAAAGAAATCTTGATTTCTGGACCAGCGTGGTTTTAAGGTAAAATGGGGTACATTCGTTAATGTGGTTTTAAATAAACTTAAATATCAACAAATCAGAAGTGGAAAACAAAACAACAGAATGGGAAGGTAAGTAAGTATTAAACGGCGTATTTCTAAAGTCACAATATTTCAGAAGTTGGTGTTGAAGGTTTAAGAATACAGGCAATTTTTCCAAAATATCTTTAAAATGGCTTATCTAAAATGACTTTATTATAGGTAGTGTGTTGTTTAGTTTGAATCTCTTTTTTTGAATAAATTATTTTAAAATTAGCCTCTTGCAGTGCTTTATTGGAAACCAAACCTTTAAATAAGAAAATTTGGAAACAAAAACTAATTTTACTCAAGAACAGTTGGATGTAGATAATTTCACTAATAAACACCATACAAGGAAAAATTGAAGCTAGGAACAAAAAGAAAAAATAGGATCACCGTAGAATCAAATTGTATATGAATTTTGAAATTCATGAAATTAGGTATTAAGCACTTTCTACCGAGTCTTACTGATAAAAAGGCTGACGGATGCGTTGTTTTTATAGATTCGAGATATTTGTCTCGTTGAGTTCAGAAGGGGATTTAGCTTTGATTTTTTAAAGGTGTATATAAATATACACGTGGCTGGATTGAGAAGTTTCCGGAATAAATTTGAAAACAACAACTCAACATAATATCTTATTTCATTTTTCTACATAATCACCCTGTAATTCAACATATTTGGACCAACGCATCTTCAACTTTTCAATTTCTTTACGGAAAGCGTCGATCGATGACTTCTTCATTGGACCTGAATTTTTTCAGTTTGGAGAACAGATGAAAATCGGATGAGTAGGGGGGATGGGGAATGATTTCGCACTTCAACTCGACTTTTTTGTTGGGCAATTGCACTTGTATGAACTGGTGCATTGCCTTTGTGAAACAAGATTTTTTTCTTCGACATTCCGGGACGTTTTTCGCGAATTGCTGCATTTAGTTGTTCTAAGAGTGCTGAGTAATATGGCCCTGTTATGGTTTTTCCTTTCTCCAGATAGTCAATAAGCAAAATGCCCTTAGCATCCCAAAAAACAGAAGCCATTACTTTTCCAGCTGACTGGACTGTTTTGCTTTTTTCGGGACGGATTCTCTTGTCAGCCCACTGTTTTGACTGGTCTTTGGTTGTGGGATATAATGGTGAATCCAAGTTTTGTCCATAGTCAGAAATCTCCTAATGAGATCAACTGGATTCTTTTCTAAACAACTGCAAACCCTCTTACTGAAAGTTTTTTTAATCCTAACTCTTGGTGCAATATATTGACAACCCATTCATACGAGATGTCTACAGCCTCGTTTGTTTTGTTTATCACTGCTAGTGCCACGCCAGGCGCGGCGGCTTTAGAAGTCTTCAGGCTTCTCTTCAGTCCTGGTGGATCTTAAGTTGATGGCAGCTGAACGCTCTGCTCGTCCGTTGGTGGAGTTGAGATGAGTTGGAAATTGATCGAGTTCTTGAATTTGTGGACATCCCGACAGGAAGTGCTTGGCGGAGGTTCTTCTGATGACGGTTGGATGTTGGTCGATTGAAACTTTCGGTGTTGGCGTCACAGCGGCTTTGGTTGAGTTGAGTGGAGTTGAGCTGGAGACGTCGGTGCTGATGGCGGACCCCGAAGATAGAGTCGAGTTTTAATGGTGAATATGGAATGGATGATGGTAGATTAGCGGCAATCAGCGGAGTAAAGTTAGATCGTAGTAGAAGAGGGGGGAGGAATGATAGTTAGTAATTGGAATTTGGTTTGATGCTGGCGTAAACGGTTCTTTTAAAAACCATAACCCAACTCTTCGCAGTTCGCGCTGCGGGAGGATTTGGGAAGGAATGAGATGGGAGGGGAAAAGGGCTTACACAGGCGGCAATGGCTGGTGCAGTACAGGTCTGAGGAGCTCTAAGCTCAGATCTTGGAGGAGCTGAGAAAAGTGGTTTGTAGATTATGGTGCTGGCCCACCCCAACGCAGGATCTCAGCAGTTGTTGGATGAGGACGCTGACTCCAGTTGGTCACTTGGATACTATTCGCCATACCGCGCGTTACTGCGCTGCTCCATTCCAGGTCGACTGTCTCGTTTCACACCCCACACTGGAATTACACAGCCTCAACTAATTCACGATCTTTTATTCGACGATTATCTAACACCATATCTAGGATCTTGTTAATGATTCCTGGAGTAGTCGCAGATTTCAGGCGCCCTGAACGAGATTCATCAGTTGTGTGTGTACGTCCAGGTTTGAATTCAGACGTACAAAAACTTACGGTGGAAAACGATGAGGAAGAGTCGCCAAGAACAGAATCCAATCTGGTTTTAATTTCTGTGGCTGTTTTGCCAACCAAATAAACAATTTAATGGTAGTTTTAATTTCATTGTTTACCATAATTGAAAAAACACATTTTTCTACGAACAATTGAAATACCAGCTTACTTGCTGAATTACGGCCACCATCAATGGTTGATTCCGGAAACTTTTCAATCTGGCCTCGTAATAATAAAAATATAAAAAAAACAATTGGTGTGGCAAAAGACAAAGAGTTGAGAAAAATCTATTCAATTTCTTTATATTTTTATAATTCTCGAAATTTTCAATTGGTCAATTAATATTTTTTTTATTTCAATAATTAGATACTTGACCGTGTTAAGGTATAATTCTCCCCGGAAAAAAATAATATTTTTGAAACATCTCTAAAATTGTTTCGTAGTCAGCGAGAACTCCATAAATTTCGAATTTCGACCTAAGCCTAAATGCATCATTGGTTGCGTTAACAACCTTGTCTGTGGAACTCCAAAAAATCTTTCTTGCCATCTACGATGTAGCTAAGTACTCGAGATTTTCAACATTTAAAAAAATTAATAAGTTTTAGTTTTGATTTGTTAACAGAACAGACACAGAAGATCTGTATAATAAAAAAACAAAGCAATTGCTCTAGAACAATTTGAAAAACGGCAGTTAATTGTAAAAGTTGCCTAAACGTATTGAATGCAAGAACGTCTAACAAAGAAATTGGTAATTTTCTTATTCCTTGATGTTTTATGACTGCCACTTGCTCATTTGTATAAATTGTCCTTATAGATAATAGCTTTAGTCTTTCACTTATGTATGTCATAAAATAGCTTGCTTAGACTACTCACGTTAACGATCGTCCACATTTAGACAAGCTCATGTTTCTTCATTTTACCGTAATTGCATCTACTTTAGTCAATTTTTATGGTGTATGGCACACATAGAGCGAAGCTATTTCAAGCCTGAGATCGGGAATAAATTTTTATAGGGATTGGAATAGAATTTGTGAACCCATATAACCTAATAATTGATGCCCAAAATGAAAGAAAGAAAATAACCAATGACATTATTTCATTTCAAGCTTTTTTAATCAGTAAAAGAAAAATAGGCCAAGTCAATGACCTTAAATAATATAAAAACTGAAAATGGGTTTTTACCATTTCCAGTGCTATACTAAATGCTTCAGTAGATCGGTATTTGTTCGTTGTAGCCTCTTGTAACAAGTTGAAAGACTCTCTAGCAGATAATTGAACTGTAATACCTACTTTTATCTTAATCCTTAGTTAAATTAGCGTACACACGTGATCTTGTTAAATCCTTTTTGCCAGACCAATAAACAGTTTAAAAGCCGTTTTGCTAGGTATTCAAGATCTGCTAGATTTTTTTATATGCATTAATTTGTTAAAATTTTATTATTAATTTAAGAGAAATAAACATTTTGATGTACTTATTATCAAATAATTTTTTATTAAACCTCCGGTTTCATGTTAACTAACATTTAAATTCTTTCGGATTTAAGAAATTTTACGACTAATTTAAATATGAAACACCCCTCATCTGAATATATTAAAAGGATTATTTAAATATCCAAAGTTTGACGTGTAATACGTGAGAACGGTTACCTACCCTTAAAATCATTTAAACTAAAGAAAAAAACTGTAACGTCCGTCTCGAAACAGGTTTGGTCAGTTAAATGTTCCAGCATCTTTGGTTCAGCGTAAGTGAGACGGCTTTTAGCAAAAGGGATGACCGTGGGATCGTGGCGGCTGCGACCAGACCTGTGGGGTCATAGTTCACTTTGACCTGTTCGTTCCATGTCCAAAGTGTTCTCTCCTCTTGTTCTTTAAATTTTTATTTTGAGGGTTTAGGGACCAGCAACATCTGTGTCATTTCGTTGCACGTCGATTTTAAAATGTAACATGAGATTTGTTACACATTTTTCTCTTTGTTCCTAAATTATTATTGTCAGTGATATTTAATCCACCGTTTGGTTTGTCTATTAATTAAAAATTACTTTCCGAGAAGCTTTAAACTAGAACAAACTTTGTAAAGCAAACATTTAACTCTTTCATTGATGCATACACATTAGGAATATTTACAAAATCTAAAATGTCGCTAATGAATGCCCGGAACCCTTCTTCTTAACTCTTTTTAACGGTACAGGCTGGGGCGATAGGCAATTGTCCTGCTCATTAATCATGGCGGGCTACGGCACTCTTGGATGTCAAACGCAGTCTGGCTGAAGAGCGGCTTTGAGGGTTTCATCTAGCTAATTGGTGCCAAACGACGTTTTTAATTAATCAACATGTATTACCACCATGTTCTGAACCATCGTTTCCAGTCGCGGTAATTTTTTTGCGAAAAATTTCTGCACGACATTGATTTTACAAACTTTTCAACGTACTACGTGCTGGAAGAAACCGTTTTAGCTGTTTAAAATTGAAATTCTAGATTTAGCATTCTTGATGAAATATTATTTTAATTTTATATAAATCTATTTTGTTTTTTATTCATAGAGTCGCGTGCCACTACCCATCTATCCACCTGATTTTAACCCCGACATTCTCAAACAGGACCTTTTTATGGATCATATTAATCTTGTTCTAGGCGCGTGTCCAGTTCTTCTCATTCTAAAAAACAGCCACGTGTTGGATGTTACCCAAACATAATAAAGGTTAAAGTTTAAATTCCTCTACGGGCCCCTTTTGACGCTTAAAGTTGTGGTTTTAAATTCCTGTTTGGGTCACTTTTTTAGGTACCATTATCTTTTAGCGCGTGCCTACTTGATAAGTATGGCGCACGCTGGGAGTTGTTTTCACGTGCCTGATATTCCTGTATGGGACCTTTTTAAAAACTGGTTCGAGCTACCTTTTACGATACCTAATTATTTTGCAATAATGTTAATAGTAAGTAAACCTTTTCTGTTTTTTGTGTTAGAAATAAAATAGGATTTTATGGAATTATAGATAAATTTATAAACAATAACAAAGCGTAATTAAAAACCTATTTAGCGTAATGCCGAATTAATTTCCAATTTTTTCTTTAACAAATTTGTTCTACATTCTGAGCTTTCTCATAAAATTAAATTCTGTTTCCATTATAATTTATCGAATGTTTTAAAACTACCAAACATAACTCATTGTGCGGATATAAAGCCCTAAAATTAGAGTTTAATAATAAACCCAACTAAAACCGAACAAAATTTCAGCTTGGTGTAACTTATAATAAAATCCATAACAAACAGCAACTGCAAATGAGGCATAACAAACTCCCAAACTAAACTGAACTTTACATCGCATAAAAGTGTAATCAAGCCCGGCGGTGAGCTCTATCGCAAAATACAAGCTAATGTCCTAGAAATCCTTGGAGAGATAATTAAAGTCTGTCGCCAGCTAACGAAGCTAAACACATACACATTCATCACCCCATACCACCCCCACGCCTGGTCGAGTCCATCCCTGTCCTGCCCGCATAATTATATAGGGTGTGTTTACAGTGCGTGATTAGATGATAGCAGATTGAATTTCAAAACCGGGATTCATTTGGTTCTCTTTCAAGCTGTTGGTGTAAAAATCGACGCTCGATTTCATCGAATTTCATAATTTCGTGCAGTTACCATGATCATTACTTCCCGCTTAATCGTTAAATTCGACATTATTACATTTTCAGCTTATTGATTGGTATTGAAACAGTACTGAACCAACTAAAAAGATTAAAAGCTTTAAGAAGTGAGTGATTTTGATATACAGAAGATATTTAAACATATTTAAAGTATCAGGTGCTGCAATTTAGCGATCGAGAAATTGCAGAAAGAAAAGATAACGATGTTAAAAGAACAAAACTATAGCTTTTTGGTAACATTTGAAAATTCGAAGTTTAATGAAAATATCCATCATGCTTTTAGTTTATTAGTATCATCAATCAATTAATATGTACTACTATTGTTAGACTGGCATCACACTATTACCTTCATGCTCTATGCTTGGGATTGGATGTAATTTCAACATTTCACTAAAACATTTGCTTTGTTTATCTTACAAATGCATTTATCTCTCTTCTCTGTCCGTTGCTAAATATTTTGCTTACAGAGTCGGACTGAGCCACCGCGGCTATTGTGCGTCGTATGGGCGAAACCATATTTTTCATAGCTTTCTGAGTTAGGTTGTTGATAGGTTTCTCCTGTAAAAGTCTAGACCTTGAAGGGATACAACTGATAAAGTATAAGAATTTTCGCACAAAAGATTACTTATTTAAGTTAACGTGAGTAAAGAAATCTGCTATAATCGTTAAAAACGAGTATTAGAAACAAATGTATTAAATGCAACTGTTGATGCTAAGTAACTAAGAGACAATAGAGTAACTTAAAACATGTTAATTTTTATTGATGGTTGCTTTACAGATCTATACACCGCACCATCATCACCACAGTAATGAACAGCGCAAGATTTTTAACTTGTGATGTCCATACTTGATGTTATTCCAAAAGATTTGATTATTCTACTACCGATGGAAATATCAAAGTCTACAGTCTCTATTTGAATTTCCAAGCAATCGAAATATATTTTCTATGAATTTTCAAGCATTTATTTTGTGCATTCCATTATCATATATTTCTATCCAGAGTACTTATATAACGTAAATTTATCTTTTCGTAAGATGAGAAACAGAGGTGAAAAAAGATACAAGGGAAAAAAACTTTGAGGTTTCTTCACTTTTCTGCCTTCTTACTACCTGTAGGTAAAATTTCTGGAAGTAATTCTGTAGTAGAAAAAGTTGTCGTAATTAAATTTACATTCTTAATATAACTTAGTGCTAATTCACGTAACACAGTAGTTGGTAAGGTGTTACTCTAATTGCCAGATAGTCTACCCAATTAACTGCTCTTCTTTTCTTATCAATTATGTCTTGGTGAAATCTCTTCTTTCAACGAAGTCCTATGCTGTTTTGATTTAGGCGTTTAATACGTGTGCTACCATGAATCTACGTAAAAATATTGCCAAAACATAGTAGGCGAGTATTACAGCAAACTCGCAGCAAAAAATGTGCAAAGAATTCGATCTGTCAAGTATTGGTATCTTCATAACCTACCTAACGACTTCGTGCAAGCACAACGGGCATGGAGCAAGTATAGAAATTGTATTTATTTCTATTCTATGAATATAAAGGTAAAACAAATGAGAAACCAATAAATCAAAATGCGAATGTTTTTTCCTACCATTATTACCTGTTAGAGTTCAGTGTCTTGTTTGTTGTTCAACGAACTCCGAAAAGAGTCGTTACTGAATTTGCGAAGTTTGTGTATTATCTGTCTGTCCGCATTTTTTTTAAATTTTAAGATTTTGACTTCAGGTTTGGATTCCACATCAAAAACTAAAGACGACTTGGTGTATGTGTTTTTTGATATCTCTTCGAGAACGTGGTCAATATGGCCGCTAAAACTGAAAAATTTTTAAAATTTCTTTTTACTCGAACGTTATCACAACCAGGAATTTTTCTGAGTGTGAGGGCAGGTTTGTTGTTTCGTTAGTTATTTGCAGAAAACTTTACACTGTTGTAGCATGAATAAAGATGCTGAAAACCAAAATACCAAAATTCCAAAACACTCTATTATAAAGAACAGATTTAATTATGGTACACTATTCTTAAATTGATATTTTAATAGAAGTATTTCTATTAAAATTTGAGATTTGTGTACAACTTTCCATTAAACTTCTCAAAATTTGTGCTGTTCATTCGTTATGGTCATAGATGCGGGAAATTTTAGAAGTCGAAACTCCCCCAAAATCAGTTTATTCAACTCGCATTTTTTACGATTTCGATTGCCACTACTAAAATTATTGTGGTTTAACTTCCCCGAAAGAACAATTCGTGTGACGTGTTTATGAATTATTATTACTTTAAGAAAGTCCTACATCTTACAAATTTCAAAAGTTCTCGTCACAACAAACATTCTTGGGCAATGCAAAATTTTGAAGATAATCTTCGGGTAGCGTTATATAGTGCTTCGAACTTGCGGGCTCAACAATCAAAGAGTCATTAATCAGAATTATTCATGTATTAATCTTGTAAGCAATCACGCAATGAAGCATATTTTATTTTACACCACGCTAAGTTTGCTTTTTAGTATTTTTATCGACAGATCGAATTCGAAGATCATGGTACATATTGCATTACTGAAATCTACATTACGACTTTTTTTCTAACCATGGCAAAATCCAATTTAACTCTCATAAGGATAAATGAACCTAATGACAGTTAAGGAAAAAAAATCTTTTGAGGTTATTTTGAAAAGTAAATGACGTGAAGTCTAATTAACTGACTCTGTATCTCCCATAGTCTTCAAGAATCCAATAATTAGTGTCAAATTCGAATAATCCAGTGTTGGGTGTCAACTTATTCTGTGCCATATTAAGGGTTACAACTATTGCAGGTTTTGATAAAAGGACATCAATACATTCACACGCATTTTGAAAACTTTCTCGTACAAAGAAAGAAGTCTTATTACGCAACAGTCGTTATCAGGCTGTAAAGAAGAAAACAGATCAACAACAACAAAAGGGTTGTCAAAATATAATTCTGAGATTGAAAAACAATATAATACAGGGTGTTTTAAAACATATCCGATAAACTTAGAAGGTAGATTCCTCATATTGAAACAGTCTTTTCTTTCCTTAATGACGTCTTGTTGAATTCCGCTTCGCTTTGTAGCTATCGATATTACATATATAGAGTTAAGATGAAAACACAAGAAGATAACCAGATTTTTTCCCATTATTTATAAAGATATTAAAAGTAATGATTACAAAGCTTGTAAAAAAGCAGCTTCTGTGTGCTTAAAAATCATTTTCCATTACACAGGGTGCCCCAGAACTAAGAAGTAGTCCAGATCAAAACTTTTTATAATAAAATACCCTGTATATCTTGATTTTTGTTTGTTCCTTATTTAGTGCATAACAGGGCACTACGTAATTATTATGTAAACAATGTTCATGTATACTGTGTTTGTAGACAATCCCCAATGGTGGGAGGTGTTTATTGGATTAATGAATAAACTGCATAAGCACGGGCACAAAGTCTGCTACGTATTCCAGCCAAGTTTTGCTCTCGATCTTAGGTAAGTACTTAAAGTTTCACTGAATTATAAAAAGTATACGCTGTACATTATAATAAACAGGCTCCGTTTTGTGTTCAAGGTTTTTAGGAACATTTTGTAAGTTACGTAGAGAATGCAAGGTTACAACTTCACCAGTAGAAATGTAGTAGCCTCTAGTACATGCGCCGTTCGACAATTTAACCATTTAAGGAAACTGAAATTAAAGAATCTACCCCCACCTTTAATTTCATTGTAATAAAAACAAAGTGATTGTACTGAAAGCCAATTCCGCGTGAATACTCAGAAAAAAGGAATACAAAAAACAACGTCCTTTCAGGAAATGCACAATTAAATAGATGGTGGATTTCATAAATTCATTACAGATACGTCAGTCAGTTTAAAAAGCAGATATTGATGAGAGTAAACTTTAAGTAAAAAGTATCGCAGCAGCAGCAGCAGCAGCAACACAAAGAATAATTGTTGGAGGTAGTTAAAAGAATTTTCTAATTTTCATTAAATATGATAGGATGAGGGAAATGCAATTTTGAAAACTAGCGGAACGTTAATAATGAAAAATAATGGTGCATCAGTCTCTCGTGTGTTTATCATTAAATTTGATGGAAGGTTGGCTAAGCGGGAGCAGAACGGAGGTAAATATTTGGTCTTTTTGTCGCTCTATGGCATTAATCTCTGTCTTTGAAGACATATTATGTTCGTGTATTATGCAAACACTTTTTAAACGCGTGCGCACGTTGGAATAAAAGTTAACAAAAAATAGTTTCGTTTTGAAAAATGACAATTGTATTCTTGTTCTCTTTTAATTATTTTATCGTAAATACATTTTCAACTTTTCATTAGCAACGAAGTTACGACGGGTCAGAAAAAAATAATTTGAGAACAAAAGCAGAAACCATCGAAACCAAACAAAAAATTGAAAAAAGCAGAATTGAAAAAGAATCTATAATTGGATTATTTTATGCAGACACCCCCTTTCAATCGCAGCAGGCCATAACAAAACAACTTAAAACAACCGTGTTTTGTTAGTTTTAATTTTCCCGATATCCGAAAAAATCAACCGAACAAGTGAAAGTGCTTTTTTTTGTTTACAACCCAAGTGGGTGTGTTTGTGTTTGCTTTTTTCCATTCTGCTCGATTCGAGCTTACCCTTTACTTTATAATGTCGCCTACCGTGATCTGTGATGAGATAAGCGTGTCAATTGACAACTGTTTCGTGTTATTGGTGGCCTATTGACATCGATTTGCATCAGTTAATAGGTTAGTATTGAGCCTCGAGGGTGAAATTACGTTTTCTGTAATGGACATTCAAATTCAAAACAATCAAATCACACACAAAGGAGATATCGAACTTTTTTATTTGATTTTGGAATAAAAGGCACAAAAGCAAGAAGAAAAATTACAAAACTCGTTTCAGTGAAATGAATTTGAAGCTTTATTTGGATATATTAAAGATAGATGTTGATATTCGCATTTCACGTACGTTTTTCAAGAATCTGCAAGCATCCAACATTTTAAATTGCTTGAATTTGAGGAGTATAAAAAATTATTGTCCCTAATATGACGGTACTTTTCTTAAATCTTCTAGTTTTAAGACAACAGTAAATTAGAAACATTAGTCGCTTATTTACTCTTGTGTACCCCACCACTCAAATTCCTCATGGAACAATACAGATCAACCAAGTTTGAACGTTAGTTTTATAAGAAGAAAATAATGATTTGTGTGTCTTACATAGAAAGTTTCAAACTCTTATTATCTTGTAAATTGCAGACGGTGACTCACTGTGCAATCCTCTTCAGGTTGATAAGGGAGCGCCGAATGTGCACATTCAACTATTTGCCGCTTCCGAGGTATACCAATGTTTGGAAATCAAGGACAAGGTGCTACTAGTTAATGCCACACAAACTGTTTTTTCATTGATTCCTGACTAGTATTTCTCATCCTGTGATCAGGCGTAATATATATGACAAAAGTAATACTTACTTAATCCTAAGCCTTTCTACCTTTCGGTGTAAGGCCATGACAAAAATAATAATAAATAATAATAGTGAACTGTGAACCGATGTGTCACAGAATAAATAATAAAGATGCAATTACTGTACGTAGGTCTTGCCATAAGTTCTGCCTCAAAATGGAATTAATTAATAATAAATGGTCTTCTCGTGCTTTCACACAGGCTTGAAATCGTCGAGGACAATCGTCTATGGCAGCATGCACGACTTCCGTATCAATTGGTCATCCCTTGAACCAGAGATAACTTAACTTTTTCAAATTTCGGCTACTCGTACCATAAACCTTCTCTTCTAAAATTCAATAAATTTTTTAATCCAAAGGATTCCAATCTGGGTTTGATGAGGGTCAATCTTCTAGTTTAATAAAATCAATATTTTAGTGACAAGGCCTTTCTTGTGAAGACTTTGCCTTATGAGACAGTGCTAAGCCTTGCTGAAGAACACAATGCTCATATTAAACATGGCAGCACTGAGAAGGTTTATAACTTCCTCTAGAATGTTTTCTTCATACCTTTAGTTCGGTCTTGATACTCCATTTGATAAAAATAAACTTGAGTGGTGCCCAAATAAGAAACTCCCAGTCAAACCATGATAGATACTGAGTTATGATCTCGTTGCACACGAGGAACCTTTTCAGCAGTTTCAGCTCTGTCTAGATGTTCTTCGATTTAAAAATCCTCTTCTTTGTAAAAAGAATTCTGCAGCGTTTGTTATCTTCATACCGGCAAAGAAGCAACTTTGCTCTTTTTTTCTTAATAATAAGCAACTGGCATTTTCTTTCAAGGGATTGATCACTCATTTCTCTTGATAACTTCATCTACAGAGTTTTCAGTTTCTGTTTTTAGCTAGGATTTGTCCGGCAGTTTGTCAGTAACAAAGAAGGCTTCAGTGCATAGTTTAATAGTATTATAGACAAATCTTAGATTTTGCAACAATTTGGAAATCGTGATTGGTGTATGACTACTTAACCTATTCAGTAATCGAGACACGGTTTTTCTTTTTTACTCCATTCTATTATTATCACAAAACTTCTGATACTTTTATGTTAAAAAACGATAGCACTACAAACAGCACACTTTCATTTGTCTTCTTCGTTTAGTTAAATCGTAGAAATAAACAATAAAATTCTGTGATAGAACTTATGGATAAACTAGGTAGAAGAACACTGTATGGAGACAAAAAGGAAAAACACATTGTCATC
The DNA here is from genome assembly GCA_011009095.1 of Ignelater luminosus. Classification (NCBI taxonomy): domain Eukaryota; kingdom Metazoa; phylum Arthropoda; class Insecta; order Coleoptera; family Elateridae; genus Ignelater; species Ignelater luminosus. The sequence goes on along the minus strand of VTPC01002855.1, from coordinate 97,452 downwards.
GATAAAGACGACTAAAGATAACTATTCAGTAAATAGTCCACGGATATTACTTTAGAAATAAAATGCCCACATTGAAGATCATGGCTGTTAGAGCACTTCCGAAACTACTTTTTTATTAAGTCAAAATAGGTAAAATTAGTCCGCTTTGAGAAGAAATTAAAAAGTGAAGAAGAAAATACTTGAAAGAAATGCAACTGAGAAGAGATAGCAGATTGATTCTCGGCATAAATGATACTTGGGTCAACGAAAGGCACACGGATTTAAAAATACAGCAAGCTTTAACACTAATGTTAATCATCAAGGTTGAAGACTTCATTTGAAAATCAGTGATGTTTATTCATCACACATGTTAGCAGCGATAGTGGATTTGTTGATGACGAAAAAGAGATAGATGTTGTTAGTGACAATGCACCATATCGTAGCCGTTGATTAGAACTAAGTACTTCCAACTTTGACATTCAGAGGTAGATTTGTAGAATGGCTGAAAAAGAAAGCATTCCGTTATTTTGAGGATTCAAATTGTGGAAATAGTTTGTTAACATAAACTAGAATATGCATAGCACGCAAAAGATACCACACCAAATGAATAAGGCATTCGATTCCACGGTTACCCCCTTACCACTGCGAATTGATATGGGCTGAAACTAAATAATATGTAGATCGTAATAACACAATGAAGAAATATTAAACGCTCGTCTTAGGTTTTTATGAAGCATACCTATTTATTATAACTGTTTACGATTATTATCAGGTATCAGGAGATCCGACTTCCATTGAATGTGCTCTTTTTGAAGAGTCAATTTGATTCTACAGTTTTCCAAGCCGAAGCATTTTTATCGCTATGGAATTACAAAAAGGTTTGGAAAAACTTTCTTCAGATAACATCTTTGGATGCTTTTGACTTGATATCTTCAATAATAACATTCAATGATAAAGGAATAAGAAAAGTCAATTCCACAAAATATTTTTACATATACATGTTTTGGTTACATTTAAATTGAGTAGCCACCTAAAGGCGTTTTAATCTATAATTAGAAGTACATTAATAATTATTAATTGCTGATCATTAGCGAAAATAGTGTAACGTACTATATTAATTAGTTACATTTTATTTAATTAAATAATTGTGCAGAAATATTGCGTTGTACGCGTGAAACATTTAGATTTCCAATTTGGTGAGTTTCAAATACTTAGTCTAGCCATAAATACTGTTACAGTATCTACACCATCTAAAAGTGAAATGACACAATGGTTTTTTGTAATTTAAGTATTTTCTGTTAAACACGTGATTTAGGATTACAAAAACAAAAGCTCATTCAAAATGGCCACCCTTTGCCTATACACATGCCTTTAATCTGTTTGGCCAGTCATCCACCGCAGCACGTAAGACAGAAACAAGAGAATGGTCCACTGCTTCGGTAAGTGAACGTTTTAATTATTCAATATTAGAATGTCTTTTGGAGCAATCCATATTCTCCAAAACGGACCATAATTTATAATCCAACGGATTGAGATTAGGGCCTGATTGTGACCTGGCGCAAAGTTCCATTGTTGATTTTCGAACATGATCGTGTTCAAAGGTTTCACGCAAGATTCCAAAACCATTTTTTGGTATACTTTGGCTAATGTCTTTATCCCTTTTTTTCAAAATGCAGTTCTGTTACTCCAACGTAAGCGACACCACACCAAACCATCACTGAAGCCGGCAGATGACTTCTCTGAACCTTTATAATTACCTGGGGCGCTTCTCGGAAACTGTGGGCGTATACTCGATCATTTTGTTTACTAAAAAGTTCCTCTACGGTGAGAATTCTTTTGTTTGTAAACAAGATTTTGCGATGTCCCTGTTCTGCGTACCGCTGAAGAAATCTTTTTGATTATTTCAACTTGTTTTTCTTTAGAGCTTCTGTTAGCAATTGTCAGATCGTTCTATGTATGCGTCCAATCCTAAATCAGTTTAATAATGCGAGACATAGACTTTTGCGGTATCTTCAGCTCTCTAATAATAAGTGCATCTAATTGTGTAACAGCATTTATGGCTAGACTAAGTAGATACTGAACAAATATTGAGAATGGATTATCTCTTTTTTTCTTAAGTGACTGGTTTATGATAGTTATCACGTAAGAGTGTAACGCCTCGACATTAAGATCAGGTTGATAAGAATGTCCGGTAGAGAGTTTATATCTTCTCTGGAAGACATAGTGTGTGTTGAGAAATATGTTATATGAAATATAACTGATCATAAAGTCTTGCATGAAACTGCGTGTCTTTCACTTAAAAGGTACGTGGAAGTAACGATCTAAGTCACACATTTATGTATTCGAGTAATTGCAGTTTTAAAATTTCCTTTTTCATTTAACGTAATGTACTTTCGAGTGGATCAAAGTATTACATAGTGAAATATACACAAAAATCTATGTGGGGTAGTACCTTTCGGTATTTTTCAAATTTTAGACTTAATCGTTACTCCCGTGTACCCTTCATTTGCTAGTTTCAGTTTATTTCTACCATAGATCATTACGAAATTAGTTTTTTATGAACTAGGTTAAGTTATACTCTGTCGTACTTGCATTCGAGATTCGCCTTTTGCGCACCATTGATTTACCACAGCCACAACACTTGAGTCTGATAGTAAAATTTACCTTGATCTAGTCGAAAGTTATTGAAACATATGAACCCTTTGTTGCAGATTGTTTATTTTGAATGCTGGACATTTAGTGCTGTAAATTATTTTAAAGAGGGTCTTATTAGCAAAGGAAATAATAGAAATGAAGTGTTTCAAATCGAAATGGAGATACCTTACGCACATCTTATACAAAATAATTTCATCTAGTCGCTATCCTGTAAAATTAATATTTTGGACTTGCTGAAGAATATTGCTAGGATTGCGAACGTCGCTACCGTTCGATGCTTTTCAAAGGATACAAAAAATAAAATCCCAAATATATTCTAGAAATTCTGATTTGTCTTTGTTCACTACCATAAGTGCTCTTTTTGTTTGTTTATTTGACTTTAATAATACTTTATATTATAATTCACAAATGTAGTTCTATTTGTCTTACTGTTAATTAAATTTATTTTATTATACATAATACAATTATCATTTATTTATTTAGTTTAATTATTTCGCATATTTAGAATAATGTGTTTATCTGTTTATTATACTTATAAAAAGCATTTTAGGCAAATAAACACAACTTCAATATACTAAACAAATTTCGAACTGTATAAACTAAGTAAAAAACTAAAAACGGTATAACATCTCCTGTAGAACAATATTTATCATTATCATAATAAAGTATTTTTGTGTTTGTTTAAAAGAATAAGTTTTTAAAATATTCAATTACTAATGTATGATTTTGCTAACTTTTTATGCTGATGTACCCATAATTTAATGTATCAAATCGCATAAAACCAGTAATGTAATGTGAAAATACATTTTTATTAATTTTACTTAGTGTATATTTCACTCTGAATTTTTTAGAAATTCTTTTCCGTGACGTTCGTTACTGTTACGTACTATGTGTTTAAAAGATGTCGATAAGGTAATTAGCATTCACGGCAAAGTACTCGCAGTACTTAAACAGTCAAAATAAAATACATTTAAGGTCATACAACTGCTCTACAAAGTTAATTTCTTGAAATGTGTATAGCTCGACTTTTACATTACATATCAATGAATCCAGTTAGTATGTTTGATCAGATATTGCACAAGTGGTAATTAGCACCCCTCAGTAAGATGTTTGAAGCTAAATTTGTACAATATAAAAAATTAGACTTTACGCAGGGATTGAACTCACATTATTGATTCTCGGAATCAGTGCCCTACCAACTGAACTATAGAATTTTTTCTGAAGCAAAGATTAATATTGCTGAGTATGCTAATCATGGATTATATTATTAATACTGAAAATATTAACGATTGTTTGATTGTATTTCTTTATTGTCTTTGGTATTTTTTGTTTTTAGTTGAAATTTTCATTGGCAAACTTACTATATGGCTATTACGAAATACCAAAGAGTCGCAGATTTGTGTTAAATCAGTAGTTGTTCACTTATGGCATCTCTTTTGGGTTCACTTAATCAGTTTGAAATTCGTTTTCACTTCATTCTTTTTTTGCTGCATAGAAAAGCTAAATTTAAAAGACCCTTAGACTACAGCTTTGGTAAGTCATCCTCCTGTGGGTTATAGCAAGTTACTCTCCACAGTTGATCTAGGTAGTAAATGATCAACATCTAAAAAACTGTAACAGCCGTATTTATACAGGGTGAGTTTTTTTCGATGTTTAGTAGAGGGATCTCGGAAACTAGCGGAGATAGAGAACCGATTAAATGGGGAAAGAATTGCAGTTTTACGAGCTCAATTTAATGACTTTTTTGTTTTTTGGAAAAAATGCATGGCTAACTAGATATTTCGCAAAAATAATTTTTTTGTTATCTTGTTTAGTGCCTATAGCTCTGTTATTATTGACTTTAGAAAAAAAGTGTAAAGGAAAAAGTTATAAGTAATTAGGTGCTTAATAATACGGTCTAACCAAATTTTTTATTTAAGCTATAATTTTTGAGTTATGACACAAGCTTGTGTTTTTTTCTAATGGAAACCATAGTCGGCCATGGCTTTATAACAAAGGCCTTTTTTCAAGGATTCTAACGATATATTACTTGACATAATTATTTTTATAAATAAATAAATTATGGCCTTGTTTTTCTTTTCATTTTCGAACTGCTCAAGTAGTACGCTATGGTTCAACATTATAATTAATGCACAAGTTACATCAATATTAGCAAAAACTTTTAGTACAGCTTCTTTAAGATCATCTACTGTGTCGTATGACTTTTGATATACCCTATCTTTTTATTTTTATGATACAAAATGTAACACTCAATCATATCACGCTTTTCTTGATTAGAAAAATTCATATTGATAATTTACGAAACCAAAATCAACATTAATTAGAAACTAAATGATTTGTCGTTTGCATCTGTTAATTGTTTCCATAGCATACTATGTTAACAGCATTTTTAGTTTCACCTATGAGTGAAGTACCTATTTTTATCTAAATCTGCTTTGTTCACTTATCTTAAATACTTTACTTACTTCAATTACGTTGTTTTAGTACTACTTTATTTATATCCTAATTTCTTTTATTGTTTCTTAATTTATCGTTTGTCATTCTCTGTTTATTAGTTTTTCAGAAATATTTTTATTTAAAATTGCAACTCTAAAGGAATAAACATTTCACACCAAAATAATTATGTTTATAATTTTGAAATTAAAAGAAAAATTCTAATACCTAACTTAAATTTTATTATTAAACCCAATGCACATCTATCAATTGTTTCCATAGCGTACTACTTGAACAGTTCAAAAATAAAAAGAAAAAAAGGTCATAATTTATTTATTCATAAAACTAACTATGGCAAGTGGTATATCGTTAGAATCGTTGAGAAAGGGCCTTTTTTATAACTTTATGGCCAACTATGGTTTCCATTAGAAAAAACACAAGCTTGTGTCATTACTCAAAAATTATAGCTTAAATAAAAAATTCGGTTAAACTGTATTATTAAGCACATAATTACCTACAACTTTTTTCTGTACACATTTTTTTCTAAAATCAATAATAACAGAGCTATAGACACTGAACAAAATAACAAGAAAACTTATTTTTGCGAGATATCTAGTTAGCCATGCATTTTTTCTAAAAAGCAAAAACCTCATTGAATTAAGCTCGTAAAACTGCAATTCTTTCCCCATTTAATCGTTTCTCTATCTCCGTTAGTTTTCGAGATCCCCATACTAAACATCGAAAAAAACTCACCCTGTATATTGCTTGCAACTAAGAACTGCCAATTTCTTGTCGACAGCAAAAACATCAGTTTCCATAAACACAAAGGCAACACTTTAGAAACGCTTTCTTTGTTGACAGCAGCATGCAATGATAGCTACTATTCCTGGACACAACGTCACAACCATTCTTTCATCAAACATCAAACGCGTTTCAAGCACAGGTGTTTGGCGAACTTTGAGTTTTTGTAGTACCAAAACAATGTGAATAATTGTGGATTTCAACTATAAAGGAATGTTGCTATCGGCAAGCATGTGATACCTCACGTCATTCCACCGACAATTTCTACTTTCGCTTACAGCGCTGTCAAAAGCAAGAGTGTTGTATATATTCCTTAAAAGTGAATAAACTTGAAAATCATGCAATGATAAAATTCTTTGTAAACGATAATTGGACGTCAACGGAAGTTTATTCGAAGTTGGTAAAAATGTATGGAGACTCTTTGCCTTCATTTTCAAATATGAGTGTTCCAGCTTTAAGAATGATCCAGAAAGTGCAACAATAGCGGAAGTCATTGACAAATACGTGATATGGTATTAGATGACCAGTACGACAAGTTAATGTGAGTGAAACAGGTGAGGTTGCAGACATTTAAAAAGAACGTCTAGGTTATAATTTAAATGAAGAATTGCAAATGAGATAGCTTTGCTTGCACTTGCTAACAGCAGATCATACCCGAGTTTGTTTGAAGCGTTTTAACCAAGAAAAAAAATTAAAAAGGATTCTGTGCGTTGATTCATAACCACGATGATCATGGATTCATTATAAAACACCTAAATACAGACAGCAACAGTGACCAAAAGAAAGCGCCAAAGAGTGCCACATGGGTCTTATTGGCAAACAAGGTTATGGCGTCGGTGTTTTAAGACGCTAAAGAGACTTTATTATTTATTTATTATCTACAGAAGAGTTAAAAAATATCTGCAAAATGCTATTCCAATCCGTTAGACCAGATAGACGAGAAATTTCGTGAGAAAAGATCAGGTTTCCGAAAGAAAGAAATAATCTACCATCACGACAGTACACCTACGTATAAAAGTGTTTTGGTGATGAAAAAATTAAAGAATTTGAAGTGTGAATCTTGAAGCACAAAGTCTTGCTCTCTGGTTTGTGTTTTTCATCATCTAATCAAAAGACGGTTATAACTGTAGAGGCGTATTTTGCGGAACTTCCAGAAAATCATTTCAGGAACGGGATAATGACGTTAAAGCATTGCAGGAATAAATGTATTAAGCTTAGGGAGTTTACGTGGAATAATAAAAATTATTTTCAAATTACAGGCAGCTACGGGACCAACAAAATATAGTCTACTTAGTGCGTTTCTATTTGAATATTCACAGCTACCATCACCAACAGATATCGGCCATTATTGTTGGAGAGAAATTCTTGCCTGTTGGTGTCTGTTCATTCGGAATACAAGTGGATAGTGTGAAGCATAGTCGTCGTCTAACCGTTCCTTGTTGTGTAACGTTAGTTTCGAATATTAGTTTGTGTATTTTTTCATCAAAATAAATGAGGAAAAATTAATTTCTCTTGTACAAAATGATATAACATGGGTCATAAGGATGTGATGATAATAATAACAATAACACACCCTAAATCTTGATATTTTTCAATCATTTTTAATGCTGATTACAACTGTATGGTATTGTAGGGTGATAGATCTGCATTTTTGGAAGTTATTCAAATGTTACGTTTTTTTTCTTTAAAACTATCTATTGTTTAGATAAGAGTTATACTTTCTTGTTAGACGTGGTAATCTAGAAATCGACTCCTTACCTATTGCTTCCATTTTATTATTCCAATCTTTTCTAGATCTATATCCATCTTTCTTTTTCCATGGGTTCTGCTGCCATCATCTGCCTTGTTTTCATGTCTGATTCTTAGTTCTCTATCTTCTAATTTCCTTGCAATTTCTGCTTACTTCATCTCTACCTTTATTCCTTCATTTCTACATCTACCCCACTTCGTTTTACTTATCATTCTTTTTAAATATTTCATTTCTATCAAAGGTACTCAGTTTCTTGCAATGTTTTTCTTCCACTGGTTATGCCTTTCCTGTATAATGAATAGTTGGTACTACTACTGAATTATAATATCGTGTTAAATAATATGTAGGCGATACCCTACGAATAGATCTTTAGTCAAAAATAAAATAGAAGCTCTTTTTCGTTTTTCAGACATCTTGTGATTGAAAGACATTGTATGTGTAGGCAGATGTTTATTAAGTTTTTTGACCTTATTTTTGGTCAAAGAATCTATTTATTCTAAAAGAGTTGCCTACGTATTACTATTCACCCTTATAAGCAACGTCATTTTAATTTGCAGTTCCTTGTTCCCCACATTCTTTTGTTAAGACTTTCTCTTTATACTTAAATCTCACTGGTCCAACCGATTCCATTTGGCCTGTAACTATCAGCGGCGGCCCGTGACCTAACTTCAGGTAGGTGGGGACTGCCTGATTGGCTGATTTTTTTATAATTTGACGATTTTGACAATTTAAACAATTACGTGGTTCCGACCTACTCTGAAGTTAGGTCACGGACCACCACTGATAACTAACTTGGTTTTACTTTTATTCGTTTTTTTGACTCTTCCTTTCCGTGTATTTGTTGTATTTTGTAGATATTCAGCTTCTTCACATGTTAGTGGGATGTTATTGGCATGAAATAGGTATTTAAGGTTTTTATATTGCTCTCAAATTGTTGTAGCCTATTAATTATTATTGCTTGCGTTGTTTTCCTTTGTTTTCTTTCTATAATTTAATTCATTGTAAAAAATAAAAAATTCAGGTTGTCTAAATGTTTAATTAAAGTTATTTTAACTCTCATAGGATGAAAATAGCAATGAGATAAATCCTCTTATGTCAGCCTATTACTGTTTACTTGTGTTGACTTATTTATGCATTAGGTGACTTAAAATCTGTCTGAAAAGTCACAAATTATTATGAAAACCAGATATTTAGGTTATAGTAACAAAAATGTGCATTAAATGAAATCTTTACAAATAATGTCTGTAGGAACTAATAGGCTAATATCTTGGGTAATTCTAAATAAATATTAGTAACTCATAAAAAAAAGGTGAAACTGAGCAAGCTACGTATTATTGCAAAAAATGTTTGTGGTATCATGTCATGGCGAATCAGGTTTGTTGGTTTTGTACTAAAACATCATGTAGACCATAACGACTAAAAATAGCTAAATTATTATCTTTTGGCTTGAACTGAACTATCAGTAGAAAAAATATGTACCTACGATAGTAATTTTACATTGCTGACTTTTATTCTACGTGTGCTAACCATTCCAAAGACTGTCATGGATGCACTTTATTCTTCTGAGGATTGTACAAATTTAAATAGTTCAAATATTTTGAACTTTGCTAACTAAAAAAGGCAATGTCTAAAATGATAAATAAGTATGGTGTGTGTAAAGTGACCTAATTAGAAACCTCAGTTTTAAAATTAAAATATTAATAGTAGACTTAATAATGGAATGATAAATCTTTGTAAAATCTTTGAAAAAAAATATATACCCTCTAGGACAGAAGATAGATATAACAAAAAAATATTTTAATTTTGATTCGTTTGACACAGTCCAATTTGGATCATCGAATATAGTACTTTGCAACAACTTCTGACCAAAACTCTTACAATTTCGATTTTTTTTAATGGACATTTTTTCAAGTTTTTCTTTCAACAATCTTAACAATATTTTTAGCTACTACAAAGGAGAATTTAATTAATTTCAAGTTTTAACGTATAAATAGGGGATTTCAATTTAAGTTAATGGAATTTACGACGAGAGTATATGTTCCCATAATTAGTTAATAATGAGGCTCGGTTAATCTGCACCAATGATCGGCCTGTTATATATAATGTTATGTGCAGTGTCTGCAGCCTCATGCCAGTGTGGTGTCCTGTCAACAAACCAACAGGTACGGTTTCCGGGGTGTTCCGTGAGGTCCAACACGGTCGGTTTTGTGAAAAAACACAAACATGGGTCTTGTTTTACAAAAGACCCTTTTTTAAATTTTAATAATTCCCGCCATATCCGAATACAAACAGAAAACGCAGCTTATTTTGCAAGGGTTTTCGTCGTTTTCATAGCTTTAATATTAAAAACATAAACGTTAAAACAGTGTGTTCACAATCATATAAACCAAATTAATCCGCGTGTCTACAAATTTTGTTTACAGCTTAACAAAACTCCCGCGATAATCTACTGTGTCCATATTTTTATTGGAAAATGAAAATGGATAGAAAATAATTGTCACCGGGTTCTATATAAATAAACAAGTGGTTACGCTGTGTGAAATATTTGTAACGAATTGAAATAAGAATAAAAGAATAGCGATCGAAAAATGAAAATAAAAGCGACCAACAAACCGAGCGAGAGAAAAACCTACGCTCCCGACCTGGGATAACCTACAAAAACTCATAACTTAATTTAAAAACGCATCCGCAGGTGGCACGCTAATAAAAGTGAATTGGGGATACAAAGGTTGCGAGGAGGAAAATAAGTAACTGGACTGCATGGACTGCTGCGATCCGGTCATGTGACTAAAAATTTGACCAATCACAATACACGCAACGTGCGGGAGTATCGACTTTTATGCTAGCAGTAAACTCAACTTCCATTTCTAACAGTTTCTGATCTTATAGAATTTTAGTGAGGTAATAGTAGTAAATTTATATAGGGGATTTGCAGGGCTATGAAAACTATTTCAGCTTGCATTTCTTTCACTTTATGTCTGAAATATACCTCTCGAGTTAAAACTTTATTTAAAGGTAAACATGGAAATAGAGAAACAAAGAAAATATCGATGTTTTGATATAAAGATTCTGTAAATAAATAATTCGTGAAGGTGTCATGAAAAAGATACAAATTATAAATTAATTTATTTTTAATTTAAATTTTTGCTTTTCATATAATTAAAGAGGCATGTTATTAGCTTATAAAGCGTTCGCTAAATTTAGTGACGTAGTTAACTAATTGTTAATTAGCAATAGGCAGGCCATCAATTAGCACAGCGTTCAATATTTGCTTGCAGCCAAATTATCTTTTGATAATTAACACCAAAAAGGTGTAGAATAAACAAGACACTAACCACAAAAATTAAGATTTTAAAAATTTTAAAAATTACCTCAATGTAGATTTGACTTTTACCATATTTCTGAGGAATCTAGCACTAGATTTTCTGTATCGAGTACAATGTACTGTAATATCTTTGTTGTGCAAGAATAACTATGTTGCATAGTATCTATCGCACTTCAACTTTAAGCGTCTTAGTCAACAACTAATTTCTTTTATAACCTTTACTAACAAAGAACTCTTTAAAATGACTTAGGACCTAAATTCCTACATGAAATTGCAAAATTCAATTGTTATCTTATAATTTTACAATTAAGTATGAAATGTGAATCTCAATGCTTAGGGCTTTATTCAATGTTTTGCCAATATAATAAGTGTTTGCTGTATAACATCACATTGTGTTGAATTACAAATATTTCACTCTTTACTGGATGACTATACTCACAATAAGATGGTGATGCAAAGAAGTTTTCTTTACAGTACAATATGAAGGTCACTTTATTTCGGTTGACAAATTCAAGATCCAAAGAAAATCAATGTGTCATCCAGAAAAGGTTGCTATGGATAAGGTTCAAATCTGTGTAAAGGGTTGTAAGGTTTTGCTCCTACAAAGAGTATCTGCGTGGAGAAAACAAACAACTTGTTTGTACAATAAAATGTAAAATATCTAATAGTGTGTTGAAAGAAATCTGCATTTATGATATGGTGACATTTGCCAAACATTATACAAGGTCACATCTTTGTATCTGATTCAAGAATTGCGATAATTTTATGATCCTGGAGTATCTAAACCATAGAAAATTTAAATTAGTCATTGATTTTACAGTTGGAAAAAAGAGAGATATTGTATGTAATGTTATTGCAATAATAGGTTTGAAAAGATAAAGGAGTGATGCCCAAAGCCTCAAAGATTTTGATACTTTATTAGAAATTTTATCTAGAGCGTCTGTTTTTGCATCTTATTTTATTCTTTTTTTTATTCAAAAGTCCAATATCGACTTTAAATTGAATCCATTTTCCATCTGGTTTACGAAATCCCAATATTGAGAGAAAGGTGAATAACCAACTTTGCACAAAAATGGCTACTAGGGCATAACATACGTGGTAATGAGACGTGCAGTATAATGGACGAAGAGTGAATTAGGAATTATTTTTCGTACAAATTCCATTAACCAAATAAAACCTTATTCTAACTTAAAATGCAATTGCAGTATTAGCATCTACCTAGATCGCAATAATAGAATAAACCAAAGGCAAATATCATTGTATATTTTGTGCTTTGAAGGCAATAAGAGCATATTTCTAAGCATATTTTTACTATCAGACTGTTACATGATCAAGTGATCATAAAAACATTGTTTTTCCTGATCTGCTGTATGACATGGATTGTCGTTATCCTTTATATCATGTTATCTGTTTTTAATTTAAAATTCACAAGATATAATATATATTTCAAAAGCTAAGTAGATTCAACACTGAATCATGTTTTAATCATTATTGTTGTCTCAATCTTTGGTTTTTTGGTCTGCATGATTGAAGAAACATCCTATACAGACAGTTGTCAGGTTTACAAGCCTCATTTTCAATTTTAGTTACATTTTAGGAAACGGAATAGAAAGAACTAAAAAATTTTTTATTCAACTTAGACATATCTGCGTAGATGCTGACTTGCAATCAATTGTGAGGGTGGGTACTACTTTCTGGTAAAAATAAATCAAAATTTCATATTTTCACAAATTATCTGCGTTTCGTAAACCTTTTTATAATGATAAACCTAGCCTATCTTTGATTTTAAAGAATAACTCAGTTTTCAAACTTCTTTACTTTGATTTTAGAAAAAATTAATATTAGTACTTTTGGAGATAAGGTAATATGTGTGTATGGTCATTGCTTTAGTAATTGTAACTGCTTGGAGTTTTGCTACACTATAATTCGAAGAGCACGTCTTTTTTCGAACACTTTTGCCGATTTCAAAGATAAAGATTTGCCTTGTAATCAGTTTAGATGGAGTAGTACTCAGCTACAGTTTAGTTTTTATTAGAGCAAATAAGAGACTGGTCTCCCGTTATTAATAACTTTCTTTACAAGGTTAGCTTCAAACAAGATTGAGACTTGAGTCTATTCTAGCTTCATCAGATTTTTCCAAACTTCTTTAAGATCACTTCAAGATCATTTCATACAGATTTTGCTCTCAAATTAAAGCTTCTTAATTTGATAGCTTCTTTTTTTAGCGACTGACTATTTCTACTCTTCAGATTTCAAACCCCCACCTTGCACCTAAGATGGATGGTAATTATAAACAACATTTGGATTCTGTAAACATATCAGTCATTTCGTACAGAACGTCTGCAAGAACTGTTTTACGTCTTTCGTAAGATTTCTAAATTACCATATAACGTAAGCACTTTAAGATCTGTAATCTGTTTACGTGCCGGCTTAAAATGTATCGACACCCTTAAGCAAAGATTGTCTTTGTGCCCCGGAAAAGTACTGGTGGACAACCATAATTCGGCGCCCCTAACGTACTTTTTATATCTTCCGCACCTGGCGTTACACTTAATTATTAAATTTCCAAATTTCTTGATAAGGCACATTGAGGCAATCACTTTTTAGTAAAACTCCAATTCTCATTATTTTCCCGTAGAAAACTGTCGCCTTTATTATCTTGTCGCGACTGATATTCTTATGCTAGTACTACAGTTTCTTTTCAAGACTTAAGTGGTCACGTTATTAATTAACATGATTTGTTCCGTCTCAGTAATTTAAAGAAAAGAAATTTCATCTATGAAATTTCAAACCTGCAGCAGGTTTCTATACCGTCCATTGTATTCTCCAAGGTATAATCTTTGTTTTCGGAAAAACCAAATGTAGAACGAGTCTGCAGAATGTTATTACTAACTATCTTTGAGTATGGTAAGTAAAAGTGAGGGCAATTCTTGGACTTGAAGTAGAAAAGCCTACCAGTTCTGTAATTTAAAGTGGTTACTAAGCAATGCAGACAAGTGACTTGGAAGCAAAATACAAACACTTTGAGTGTTTGTATTTTGAGTGAGTAAGTAATATTGCATTACCAAATTCCTGTAAAATTAAACTGCAATTATTGTAAAAGTTTTTGAATTGGAATTTGCTCTTCCTTTATTATTACAAACTTTTAATTTTCAATTTCAGGTATAAGATTTCACATACTGCGTTTGCTGGTGGAGTCCAGTAATCCAGATATATAGGCGAGTGACAAATTTTGCATATGGCCTTCAACTTAGCCATGCTTTCTCAACAGGTAAATTTGTCTTGGATTTATCATCATTATAATCATATCATCTTTTCTGGTCTGAGCTGTTTAATTATGTAGTTATTTAATCTCTTGGTACAAAAACTCTTTTGTTGTATCTCAAGTGCAAACAGCAAAAATGATATGATTTGGTAGTAATTTTCAACAAAGTGACTGGAACTTTTAATTCATAATATGAAGTGAGCGATTCTTGATATACCTAGTTTTACCTATCAATAATCTGATAAATCTTGGCTGTTGCAAGTGCAAGTGTCGCTGTGGTTAGAGCTGTGTTATCTAGAGTTATAGCATTGTAGTGCGTCTTCATGTGCAATGAAAAGCTGTTGCAATTTGTTTTAAAGAAATTTCTTTACGAAAAACTGTAAACCACAACAAGGGGCAAAATGCATCAAAGGTTAATTTTCTCTTTCTTATTATACAGTATCTTTTAGAAAAGTCAAAAGCATGATTCAGTAATGGTATTTTTATTTAACTGAACTTTGTACACATAGAGTTGAATCACGAACGTAGGCACAAGTTGCCTTATCACAAAGTCTTAAATATAAGTTGAGGTCTGAGAGGCTCAGGAAAGATATGGTAATGCAAGATTCTGGAAAAATCCATTAAGCAGAAGTAACACTCCACGTATACTTGATATTTCTTGGTTTTTTTAGTTCTTCTACAAATAGTTACTTAAGGTCCGTAAGTACGTTTTACCGATTTGAGGGTAATAGGTTTGGTGACTGAGTGCGTAGCCCGACGTACCCAATATTACCCGAAACCGGTTGTACTCGAGATGCTTACCTTTTTTGCACAATCGAGTTTCTAAGTTAAACTGCAAAATTTAAGCAAATTGATCAATTTTTTAAAATTAAAATAAACGGAGTGGTTGTTTTTATTATTACTGTCGCTAAGATTCATCATGTAAACAAAATTTCAAAATTGAAAAAAATTCAAGTTTTGCAAACATTTTCAATTTTGTAGATATTTTAAATTGGTTTTTAAAAACATGATGTATCAAGAAGAATTACCAAGTGAAGACAGTGACATCGAAGACTTTATAAAAATCTGAAATGAATTTTTATATTACTTACCAACCGCGGGCGGTAAAATTAACTTATCGCATGCAATACATGGCTCGTAAGTTAGCAAAAACGCCAGATTGTCCAAAAAAGATCTTAATGATTTGTTTATAAGCTTTCCCGCGCATCTCATTCAATGAAATCTTATTGGTTTATTATAAATTACGACGATATGCATTCAAAAATAAATATAGGATGTAGTCAAGGAAGATTAATTAGAACTCTTGTAAATACAGAATTTTGGCTTTTTGATGTGCTTTTTATCTTAAAGTCTACTTTAGATTTTTAAATCGTTGGCGTGCAACATTCGTCTTTTAGTTTGAGTTCAAATTTACTATAAGTGTTGGTTGAAAAGGGTGACGTATTCAATGGGTACAATGTTGTTAACCACAAAGAGTGTCACTAAAATATCATCCGTTACACTTAGTTTCTTACATAATGCAACATGTGATTATTTCGAACTATAATACTCCTGATACGATTCAATTTAATATTTTGTTCATTAAATTTTGAGCACGCAGTGAAATTAGTATATGCGAACTTGTATATAGTTAGTTGAAGATATACATATGAAAACACACGAATGAATAATCGAATATTTCATAATCATGTTTACATTTTCGAACTGACTTCGGTCTAAATAAATAACCGCGTTTAATAAACGATCATCTGTTTCATCAATGTTTGTACGCTACACACGAATCGTTTTCATGATTATCTCCCCAGCTTTGCCTTGCTGTGGTAAATTACTAGTCTTACAACACTGTATACATTATTTATGTATTCAATTTTCCTTTATATCCGCGAAGTACATCAACGGAATTCACCAAGTTTTAATTATCAGTATAGAATTGAAGCGGAGAAATTACGCTAGGGGTTGTCCTATTTTAATTTTCACTGTGAATACGGAGATTTTCACTCACATCCTTTATCTCTCTCGTTTTAACCAACAGTTTTCTAGTCTTTTCGTTTTGATTGCTTTGACGTACGGAAATTTTTATTTGTTTCAACGTCGGTTTCCCCACAGTGTAAGAAAAAGGGTTGAATTTCCCTTGTGATGAGTTTAATTTTCGGGTGGTTTGAACTTTATATCTTGACGTGGAAAAGGTTCTTGTGAAAGTCGAGCTTGGCGTGTTTGTTTTTCATTTTATGTCTCACCGGAATTTTCATAGTTGCTTAGGTTTAAATTATTCCTCTCTTTCTGTTTATAGTGCTCTCCACTTACTAGACTAGAAAATTACTTTTTGCCGCTGCTAAAGGTTATTCACGAGATTTTCATTTTTAGATTTCTAGACGTTTTAAAATTTCACATTGTACTACAAAATTCTGCTTTTTTCATTGAACAAACCTTTTGATTCACCCCATTCGTAAAACATTTTTTCCCTTTATATAAAATGCATTAGATCAACCTGCCACAAATTCACACGCTCGTTACCCCAATAATTTAAATACAAATACACTTCCCCATCCCTAAAAATCCACTGACCATCGGCATCTTAAAATCTCGGTGGACACAACTCGAGGGATATGTATGTAATAGAAAGAGACACGTGCAAAACAGAAGAAGAACCGGTTAGATAAGGTGCTTTGATATCTTTACGTAAGGTTTTTTGATACTAACAAGTCAGTATCAAATTGAACTTACTCGAAGTAGATATTAAATATTGCGTCTTGCGTTATTTCAAAATTGTAATAAAAGGAGTGCCTAAAAAAATAAAATTTGAAAGTTCCTCTGTAAAATAAACTAGAGTGGCGCTGGCTTGAGGCTTAAAATATTTTAAATATTTTGACAAATGCATGTTAAGCTCGACTGTAAACATAAATACATAGCATACATCCATCAAAGTTGTATTATAAATTTATCATGCACGGGGTTTTTGGCTTTCTCGTGGTGCTATTTTATTATTGTTATTCATTGAATGTTTTTGTTTGTTCGACTTGAAAACTAAACAAAATAGAAAAAAAATTCGGAAAGGATATTTTAAGCCTTGAACTGGTAGATAGATCATTGAAAGGGTTTTCGTTCAAAATGTGAAAATAGGAATTTTTAAATAATAATAGAGGTAAGATCATTGCAAGTTTTATCGTAGAATTGTGGTTGTATTTATAGAGCATGATACCTTTATTACCACATGAATTAAGTTTTGTTGTGTTGAAAAAATTGTTTGCGATGGTATTTATAAGAAAGACGGTCGCTAAAAAAAGTTTCAAGTTAATTTAATTTTAATAAACAGGAATGGCAATTCAAATATAAAGAGAGAATACGTAACATCATCAACAAAACTTGTTCATGGCGAAGTCGGGCATGTTCATTATTGATCAACGGGTTGCTGTGCCTTATCCTACGTCGCGACGCCCATCAGGCGTCCATTTTGTACAAGTCCTCGCCTTTCGTGGCCAGCGACGCGAACACCTACACGAATACTAACTTAAATAGCATTTAGAAGTTGTTGTTTGCTGTTTTACTTTTTCGTTTCTGGGTTTCTGCACTTTATATATTTTATATAAACGGTTGGAGTTTTACTTTCTCTTTTGATAAAACTTTTTCAAAGAGAGTTTTAGAATCTTTATTTATGTAGCATTTAGAAAATTTATTTTCTCTTTAAATAAATCAATAAAATTCTTAAGAAATCAAATACTAACTTCAAGGTTTTTATTGAAGAATTTCAAGAAGATATACTTGACTGTAAATGAAAAATTTGTACGTATTTATAATTTAATATCTCGCTAGTGTTCTAAGTGATAATATTAATAGAAAGTACCACAAGAATCGGATTGATCTCCAAAATTAATGAGAGTTAAATTACTAAATTAGTATAAGGGAGTTTTTTAAATCAGAACAGAATGATATTATTATTATCTATTTAAGATAGGTATAATAAGGTATAATATTTCTAAATTGTTAAAGAATTTTTAATAAAATATTTAAAACGGTTTTGATTAAAAGAAACTCCATTTCCGGCAATACTCTAAGGATACAAAAACATTAGTTTTTGTTTCAAGCTCTTGTGAATTAAATTTTTCAACGCCATAAACTGATAAAATTGTTTTATTTTGAAACGGTCTTATTTTTACTCAATGCTTTTAAATGTGCTAATTGTAAACAGGAAGAAAAATTAATTAATATTTATCGTTATACAGAAACTTAGTTAAGTGCAATGAACTGTTTCCCCAAAAAGTAAATTTTAAAAACTTCTCTCGGGCATTCCCGTAAACCTTCATAAAATTTTCAAGTACCGTATCGAAGGTATGTCGAATACTTCTGAGGCACACAGTACAACCACCTTTTGGTATTATTACAGGCGAGAAAAATCTGAAAGAATGGAAACTATTATATCGTCAGTTTAAACCAAAATCTTGTGCGTCTCAAAGGTTGAAGAGCACAGTTAGAGTTTGCATCAACTATTAGTGCCTAACTAAAAGAACAACTGAAAACTTATGTAGGACTTTTATAGTTACATCCTGATTGTTTAGTATGTAACAAATTCGAGAAATTGTCATGTACAAACTTATTATTTATATTTAATGTGAAGCTTTTGAGTGTGTATAAAAATTCAAAATGCAAAGTGTTTGCTTCCAGAGCTTTTTGAACGTTCGTTTGAAAATCAACTAAAAATCAGCATAATCACTCCTGAAAAATGTATAAGCGTAACCGTTCAGTCTTTAATCGCACAATTTCACGACGATCAAGTGATCCATGCACATGACATCCAATACTAATGGCCTATCAGTTTTTGCAGAGTTTTTCAAAGCTACCTCTATGTGTGTGTATATAAATCATAAATTTTCCCCAACGATGACAGTGGAAAGCATTATTGATATGTTAACACTTACCTGCACTAATTTCTGCTCTTTTTTTGTTGTTTTTATCACTAACAAACCCATATAAAACTGATAATCCTGAACTTTAATAGGACATTAGCGTTACAGTTTTTCAACGATACACACAAGTGGTTATCCTGTATACGGGATGCGCGCGTATACTCTCTCGTCGTCCTGGAAAAAAGTTTTGATTTTGTTTTGTTCGAAAAAATGTCAAGGTCGGATCGATTAATAAGTTATGAATGGGATGTCGCCGTGTTTCGCGCTGTTCACGTTTAAAAACGAGTTCAAAGAACTTTTTATAGGGACCGATTTGTTTTATTTTAGTTTTTTATTTTTATTTATAAATATAACGGCGACCTACAGACAATCGGTTTTGTATTTTTATACGTCGGGTTACATAAATTTACACCCAAACAGAATTTTCGTTACAAAATAGATTCTTCTTGTTTCTTTTAATTTTAAACAAACTTTGTGGGTTTTCTATTTTTATACCAATTTCATTCATTTTCTTTTGAATATCATTTGGAAGATTAAGATTAAATTACTTTTTGATACTATTTATCAAATGATGCCTTATGATTACCTCAATATAATTTAATATAAAGCTTTTGATAAACTGTCCAGGTTAGCACTATTTTTGTTTTAGATATAGAATCTAAAATTTCTGAAAGTAATTTGCATTATTTCCCTGATAAAAATCTTCATCACATTACAAATAAAAAATCTTTTCTAAGATATTCCATATAAAAGAGTTTCTAATGTTTGTTATTACAACATAAACCTGTATACTAAGGAATTTTATTCCGATAACTAAACTTTGATAACAAAATAAAATAGAGAATATCTCAAAATTAACCCATTTAAGACATTCTGGAAATGAAGATGCTAATCACGTTAAGATATTCTGGTTCGTTTAACTTGGATTTGAAAAGATTCGTATCGTAAGGAAGTTAAAGCACCCTTCTTCCGACGCGGCGCTGTTTTGTTAATAATTGGAATGAAGGAAAATTCTCTAAACTTGTACTACATTAGAAACAAAACAACAGAATTAATAAGTCATTTTGTTTTATGAACTTCCCTAAACAGTACTTTAGTAGATTTCAAAATTTACTTTTCTGCTACTTAATGAAGTTTAAATTTGGAATCGAATATTATTTAAAAAAAAAGATTCTTTGGAATTGTTAAGTAATTTTTTAAACCTAACTGAAAATCTCTTCAAAGGTTACCGTTACTTCTACCGTAGGAATCATAAGAATTTATTGGAGCACCACTCGAAATAAAGTGTCGTTTAATAGAAAATTCTCATATTACCTAAAATAAATTTTGAAGTGTTAGGTATAGCTAAACATCAAAGCGATGAGCTTGCTTTTATCTTCCTACACGATTTTGTAGCCCTTATGTTTTCCCTTCTATTCATTTATATAACGTACAAGAATATGTCAGGACACGTACACATAGGTGTTGCTCATAAAATACATGAAAACCGAGACAATACACACGAGAAAATACAAACCTTATCTTTGAGATCCTCTTCGGCAAATGGTTAGATAACACAGAAAGAGAGAGAGTCGTTAAAATGTTATCTTCGAAAATGTAGCCCCACTACTACCAGACACACGTGCAAACTTGTTAGAATTAATTTTCTTAATTCGCAAATTCCCAAACAAAAACATTTATTTGTATGCAACATAAACGCGAATAAAAACTCAAGTATTTTTGCATAAACACGACAAATTTTGCGAATTTGCATACGTTAATAATAAGACGGAGAGAGAGGGCGCACTTATCGAACTTTTGCGGTCGAGGAGGACGGGATATGCGAGAAAAGGACGAGAAAACTGAAAAACACGTGTCAGACGAGGGAACATGTATGTTTCATGCGGTCGACAGCCTTGGGGATGGGGAACAGAGAGGGTAGACACGAAATTTGCATAAAAAATTCGAAAGACAAGGATAGAAGGGATTGCAAGCGTCGGGAGCGAGAGAAACTTATGAGGGAATCGCACGGGAGACGGAGATGTTTCGAATTAATTAGTTGAGAGGAAGAAGGAACGATTAAAAAACTAGGCAGCGGACAGAGACAACGAAAGCTCGTGCAGGAGTAAAACAGAGAATGTTTCAACGTTCCAGGAAAAAACGCTGAAGCGTTACTAACGTGAAGCTTTCGGTAAAGAGAGATGACCGATGTAATTAAGTGAACCAGAGAAGGGTGGAAGAGCGTTAGACAGAGGTGGTTGTAGAATAAGAGTACGAGAGATGCGGGAGTACAAGAGAGAGCGTTAAGACAAAAAGAGATAAATAGGCCATGCGCGGAATTCAGGACCTCCCTATTCTGCATCGATCCTTGGACGAGCAAAATGGCTCCCCAGTGCAAAACCTAGCTGTAAAATCAGTAAGGACCAAAAGCAAGCTAAAAGTGTTGCAAAATGGCCCCTAGAAACATCCAAATAAAGGTGATTTGACATTGAAAAATTACTAGGTTTGCTGAAAACTCTGAAGGGGCATTTTCGTTTACATCGCCCTTTAAAGCACGTGCATTTTTCTGTTCAAATAGACCGTACGGCCTATTTTCAGGCTAGGGCAGAATACGCCACATAAAAACTATCTCTCAAAGCCAGTGCCAGTGAAAAATATGTGTACTTTGACGTAAATTAATGTGCGTAACGTAAATTCAACTATTCTACAATAATTTTACATGAACGCGGAGATTTCAGTTCAGAAACTGGCTAATTAAAGGTTCAACCTCGTTGGGTTTGACTAATGATACCTCATCAGTTGAACTGTTTGATTCTGATTAGCAAAAGATTCTTTTTATACACTAACGACTACAAATCTTTATGCTAAATTAATATAGTAAAGCCTATCTTACGCTTGATTACTTGTAAAAGCGTTGAGTTGTTTTATCTACTAATTAGCGCAGGTGATAAATCTTTAAAGGTTAGAACTTTAAAAACACTAAAGATAAAGGATTCATGTTCAAACTTCCGGTCGATCTCACTTTTTAAATTTTTCTAGTTTTCTTTAAAAAAATGTATAGAATTAAACAGAAAAGAGTTACTGTTGAAAGGGGATGAAAATATGTTTTGTAAATTTGATTTGAACCCTGCGTGTTTTTGTGTGTAGCACTCATGAACCTAAATCGAACAGTTAAGCGTCTAATTATGTCGCCAGTTTTAATTTCATCACACAAAGGGCAATACCATTCCCTTTCATCAGATTCTATTATGTCGCCTCGAAATTGATTATTCTGTTTATATGGGGCAAGAATATTCAATTTAAAATTGAGGTTTTTTAAAAACAAAACTTTGCAACATTTATCATTATTGTTAAGAAACAATATTTGTATATTTCTATATCGACTTGCCGATAGGGCGAATTGAATTAATTCGAAGCGTTCCCCACTGGAGTTCGATAAGATGTCACTTTGCTCATGTCCAACAAAGCCGGATTATCCTTAAGCTCAATTAAATGCAAACTAGAAAAAGCGTGTTAAATTATTTACTTATCTTTTTAAATTTATTTTTTAGGAAGAATACAAGGAATGTTTTATTTACTTAATAATAATAATGTCCATTAGTTTATTATATCTCTGGGGTATTCCTTTGACATTAAGGTAGCTCTTAACGCTGAAATATTTTATCATAAGAAAAGTTTCCGCTACATAGCCTCGAGCACCCATTAAATTTTGCTACATAATTCAAAGCCGAACCTATTGAATTATACGGAACAACTTTGAATGTGTATAACTTTGCTCTTACGTTCGTAGATAGTTTCCAATTTAGAGAAACCGCACATGCCTCTGAAATATGTTTAGTATTTGCTCAGAGTATTATTAGAATTGCGGTGGTATTATACTCGGGGAAAGCTTTAGTTCTGAGTCGCTGGTGTGTGTATGTGTGTCTGTGTGTTCCGTTTTCCCAGGCTAAGCCCAACTCTAGAGATGTGGACAGAATAGATTAGGAATTTAATATGTTCGTACGTTATAAACTTACTTGATGCATTTAATACCCTTGCGGTTAAAGTCTCCAATTTTCAGAGCTATAACATGGGATGGACATTTTACCAAAAATTTGGAATCGCTATTTTCTTTATACTAAAATTTCAATTTATTTCTTGAATGTTCTGTTCTAAGCAAAATGTATTTTTCAAGAATAAATAAATGGAGTTCTTCTCTCTCTTTTTGTTTTGTTTCGCTAAACTGTAATGCAGTTTACGCTTTAGCAGTAAAATGTTGCTGCATTATTCAAGGAGCAAATTATTTAATCGGCTTTGCAGACGAACAGGATAAATATTAAAGTGAGCAGTATTATCTTCGGCTAAACAAATTTTGCGTCCAGTACGAAAAACAAGAAAAATTGACTTTGTAAAAAAAACATTAAAATATTTATATCTACTAATTTAATCGTTTATAATAATTAGATAATGTTTAATGTAAAAGTAAAAGTTTAATAAAACAAATATATAATTCGTAATTTTGTATGTGGCTTGTTTAGGTAAAAGGTTATATAAACAACGGTACAAAAAATATCTTTACAGCATTTCTGATAAAGAGATTTTAATCAACCGAAAAAAAGTCAATAAGGCGATAATTTTCTAGTTGAATGCACCTTTGAAAAATAAAATTAAAATTATGGTTAATAGTTACGGCAAGAATAACAAATAGGTATTACCTACCTAAAAATGTTTTCTTAAACGTTTCTTTTCTATAATAATTTTATAATAGCATGCATCTTTCGTTAAGTATTTTGCATAAAGTTAAATAATGCAGAGTCTAAGGTGTATTCATGTTCATCTAATTTAAATAACAATGAAAGCAAGAAAATATTTTTTTATATACAACATTGTGAAAGGAAGATTTCAACAGAAAAAAAACTTGTTTATCTGGACCTGAATGTTCTGATACGCAATATTCAAATTATAAAATGATGAGAACAGTATTCAAGAGTTACTTACAAATTGTATGTTTTGAATTTACATTTGTAATAACAATAAATCAACGTTGTTAACTAATTGAATTACACACTATTCATTACTACCAATGGAAACAAAAAAACTATCCAAGAGAAATTGTACAGATGCAGTAGTGGTGGTTATTGTTTTATCACCTAATTACTCTTTTAGAATTATTATTTTTGATCTCAGAAGATTTAAGACATTTTAAAACACGTAGAAAAATTATAAAAAGTTCTTAAACCGATTTTTGTCTTTTAAGAAGGAATAAGTGTCTTTTAATTTTTAATTTGTAGGACGCAGAATTTCTATTACAGTACGTCAGGCAGTGCGACGTTAGTTCACGTCTTACCTCGAGCGATCGAGCTATTCCGTCATACAAACCGACTGTGGTGGCTTTTATGTTTCCTAACGTTTACTTAAATACGAGGGCTGTTTGACGGAAGCGTGACTTTCCGCTAGATGGCGCTGATATCGGTAAATCGAAAACATTAGCATATACGTCAGTCTTTTAGAGGCTTAACCTCCAAATTTCATGTCAATCTGTGAAATAGTATACATTTGACAGTCATAGAAATCAATTAAGTTTGTGCTATTTTGTAAATATGGGAAAACGTGAATTTCCTGTTTTAATTAAACATTATTTTTTACGTGGAAAAACAGTGAAAGAAACTGAGGAGAAATTACGGAAATATTACGGTGAATCTGCTCCATCGCATGGAATGGTTTCCAAGTGGTTTAATTCATTTAAAACTGGCCGTATGAGCACTGATGATGGTGAACGCCCCGGGCCCTTACAAACGGTCACTACTAAGGAAATCGTTGACAAAATCCATAATATGGTAATGGCTGATCGAAGTTTGAAAGTGATAGATAGTTGATGCTGTTGGCATCTCAATCGAACGGGTGCATAATGTTTTACACGAATATTTGCATATGAAAAAGGTATCGGCAAGATGGGTGCCGCGATTACTCACAGTAGACCAAATGAGAATTCGTGTTCAACTTTCAAATCAATGTTTGGTTATGTCACAACGTATTCCAGTTGAGTTTTTTCGCCGATATGTGACTGTTGACGAAACCTGGATCCACCACCATACCCCTGAGACAAAGGAATAGTCGAAACAATGGATTTCACCAGACGAACGTGCACCAAAGAAGACTAAAATTGGTCACTCGGCTAATAAGGTCATGGCGACTATTTTTTGGGATTCTAAAGGCATAATCCATATTGACTATTTGGAAAGGAGTAAAACAATAACTGGCCAATATTATGCTGATTTATTGACCCGTTTTGATGTTATCTTAAAGAGAAAAGTTCCACATTTGGCACGTAAGAAAGTGCTCTTTTATCACGACAACGCCCCATCTCATTCATCCGCAATTGCGACTGCTAAATTGGTACAATTACGCTACGAATTGCTTCCCCATCCACCATACTCACCGGATCTGGCCCCAAGCGACTTTTGTTTATTTCCGAATTTGAAAAAATTCCTCGCAGGAAAAAAATTCGCATCAAATGAAGAAGTTATTGCTGCAACGGAGGCCTATTTTGACGAGTTGCCAAAAGAACATTTCTCAGACGGCTTAAAGAAATTGGAAAGTCGTTGGACTAAGTGTGTAGCACTTGAAGGGAACTATGTTGAAAAATAATAAAAAAAATCTAGGCTAAACCTGTTTTTTATTGAAATGTCACTCTTCCGTCAAACAGCCCTCGTACATCAGATGTTTCATTTCCAACAGCTACACGACCCCCGATAATAAAAAAATTGTTTTGAGTGTGTCAGAAAGAATAGAAAACTGTTAGGACATATCTCAATGGAAAAACAAACAATTCTGTGAATTACTTCAAATAATTATAAAGTAGCTGCTTGGGAAAAGTATACAGTAATTTGGAAAAAATAATAATTTTGTAACTTTCGGTAAAGCAAGCTTGAAGAGTTACAATGCAGTCCAAAAAATAAGCGATTTTCAATTTTGAACTGTTTTGGCATTTTTTAATGCCTCGTTCAGATCTATACATAACCCAGCTGTAGAAAATATACTGAGCTTAAACTAATCGTTAAACAAGCTTAATCAATAAATACAAAAGTTCGCCTTACAACACTGCCAATTTCTTTGTTAAATTTCAGAACGCACCACAAACAGTTATCTACCATAGATTCTTGTTTTGTTTTATTTCACTTGGTCTTGCTTTGAGATGTCAATGACTGATCTTATTATGATCTATATAATAGTATTTCTAATTTTGGACAACCTGTAGACAACCTGGAAGATTTTATCAAGTGTTTAGTAGCGTATTCAGTAACTAAAAATGAAGCAAGAAACATTTTTATACCCTTTGCTTTATGGTTTTCAAAATGGGGGCAATTTCATTTTCTTGTAGTAGTTTTTTTTTAGATAACTGTAATTGTTTGATACCATACATTCGAAGAGACCATCGTCCATCTCCATATACAATTCTGTTTCTGAATATTAAAAGAAGAAATCTTAGCTTCCGATATTTTGACATTGCAGAACTTCTGAAAATCCGACTGTACTCGAATACGCCGCATCCCATGACAAAGATACAAAAACATAGATTCTTTAGATACATGAGCTTGTACTATTCTGTAACTCATACAACTGTCTATCATGGTGACATCAGCCATGGAAGTTTCTATGACAGTAGATACCCAAGAGTACAAATCATTAATATCACACAGTGTTTCCGAAATACTACAAAACGAAAGAATTTTAAATGAAACTTTGACAGTAATCAATATACGTGCTTTTAACTGAATCTGTTTCCAAATAAAAAAGTTGTATGAAGATTTCCAATCTAGAATATCTGTAGTGAATTTTTCTAATATTCTGGTTCCAGGTTATAAAGTCAAAGTCGGATATCTGCAGGCGGATACTCTATGGTGGTTGTAGATTATCAAATACTTCTTTGTCTGTTTGTAGTACGAAAAAGGTGAATGATGTTTCCTAATTTGTGTTGAAATTAAACCTTGTAATTTTTCTTTTTGTTTCTTTCCTGAGATTTCTGGTACATACATTATCTGTGGGAAAAGGATTTTAAAAAGGATGCAAGTATACTTAAATAATTACTGTTGCAGCACCATTTATTTTGTCTGTTGATCTTTTAATCCTAAACTAAAACTTAAAGAATATCTCAAAGAAAGATCTTCTTATAGTAACAGCAACAGTACCTTGAAAGCTGAGATAAATGACCTGTTATTTCAGTCAAAGCCAAACTATTGGAAAGATATATTATTAGCTTTTAACTATGATGATTTGTTTAACACATAAGATTAATACTGTGATTCTATAATATCTCTACATTGAGATAGTTGGAAATAAAAAACTGCTTTGTTCAGAATTTTGTCTTGTGAGAGTTTTGATTTTGCTATTCAGTGAATACTATAGTAAGTTGAATTAGCTTTGCCCATTTTATTTAATTTTCTTTTTCTAGAGCTATTTGAGACAAGCAAGTAATAAAACGTTTTGAAGGAATAAATACATTGGAAGATAGGCACATCAGACAGATGCGATTTTCCTTAAAATTTTATTTCAACTTGTCCAACAAAGAAAAATAATTCGTTACAATACTACATTGATCTGTTTTGAAATTTATTACGTCTTTTAAATTTCACGTCTCATGTTTCTTTGGTTGGTTATATACCACTCGACAGTATATATATATCTACTTCTTGTAACTTTATAATAAAATGTTAAATACTTTTTAATTACAAAATGTCTTCTTGAGTCAAAATCAAGTTTAATGATCTTTATGATCCTAAGTCCTAAAACACACCTTTTTTAGATACGTGATGTTAAAGTTAAACGCCTCTTTAGACCGCTATACTATTGGTGGAATGGCCCAAAACAATTTAATGGAAATTCCAAACCTTTCTACCGAATCTGATCTAATAAGACGTCTGCTAGTACTCGGTGGCGAAAAAAGCGTTTTCTACAAATGGCTGATTTTCAAAAAATAGCTGACGTCCAAGAATCAGTTTTCATACTCTTCAAAACCTTCAGATTTAGTTATATGGATTCATGTAAACGATAATTTTGGATTATTTTAGCATCTATCTCAAAGAAATCTATTTTGGTAAACTATGAGTTCCCCTTGCATGATTACTTTAACAATATAAAAGAACCATAATTTGGTTGTATTATGCAATGTATTTAGTACAGGAATTTTTAGGTATTCAGCCTCAAACAAGAACTCAGAAAGCGATAAAGAACTTTAATTAACTCGCTGAAATTTCGATACAAAGTGCACTTGTAAGTTGTTGTCTGACAATACTTTTGACTTGTTTGGGCTAAATTCTGCTACCTGAGGTTGTCTTATCTCATAATTAATGATGCGTAAAATGTTAGTCCCATTTTTAAATCAAATAGACTATCTCTGGGTGGTGCATCATTTAGTTTATATTTTAAGTTTTAAGCCCAAACTAATGATAAAATAAGTAATTTCATTAAAACAAAACGAATTTTTCCTTAATTTATCGAAATTTCAGAAAAGCAAAAGATAGATTTAGATTAAATTAGATAAAAGTTGTCCACTTTGGATATCAATTTATTGGTGTTTTGGGGTTTTTTCAAAACAATCCTCGGTTAGATATTTGATATGGTCAAATTTAACGTGGAAAAACAGATATAGTAGAATATATGGTTAGATATTAGTATTTTCTAAGCTAATGATGTAACGTTTTGCACAATCATTCTTTTTTGTTATTGGACCCTACTAAAATAAAATTGCCAAAATTGTAGTACTTCCTAAATAATTATTTGACTCAACCTACAAAAACAAAACCTACAAAAATCTACTATAAAACAGTCCTATTAAATAAAGACTTTATGAGAATTCTGAGTAATAGCTTAGAAGATAAGGATGAATACTGAATTTAACAACAAAATGTAATGAGTAATCATGGTTTCTTGATCAAACTGATGATTCTAACATATAAGAATAGAATAGCGAACTTATTATCAATTCTTATGAAACAGTTTCAATTTAGTTCTATCTACTTATTCTTATAAAACAGTTACATAAGAATTAATAGAATGTAAAGCAGAAATCGAAAAAGAAAATTAATCTGCAGGCTAAAAGAAATTATATTTTTTTAGGTAAATTCTCAAGAGTATACGTATTTGACATTAATTAGTTATGATTAATTACTGACGCATCCTACTATTGTTACAATTTTCCTATTATTAAACTAGAATGAATGTAACACTAGAAAGCAGAAGGTTAAAAATAATAAAAAGAAAATAAAAATAGGTTTTTCACAGTATATAATCGGGAAATTTAAAATAAAACAAAGTCTCTTTTTATACGTAACCCGAGTCTCAAAAATGCAAACCCAATTCTAAAGTACTTTTTATCCGGCTGTGGTCGTAAAGCTCAAAAGCTCAATAAAAGTTACAGAAAGGTCCGCGATGGATTACGCCGTGGCACATACATCATCGGCTCAGTTGACCGACAAAATCAGAACAAAAATATGAAAAGAATGAAAGCGAAAAGAAAGAAAAACACAATGGTTCGCGCGTATTTATAAAAACGCGGTCATATCAATGGCAATCCTTTACCGCACGGTAGCCAAATGGACACCGCAGCTTTAAAAACGAACCGACTACTTTTACACCTCTCATTTTTCACATGCGCGCTGCGAAAAGAGTTCACAATCTGTTTTTAAAAGCGATATCATCTTTAAAACGATTAAACACATTTCATAAATTGAAATAACTTGTGCGTCGCCTTTATATCGAAATATCCGTTACTGACTAAATGCTACAAATATGTATAATTTCTTTTTTCTTTATTTTTATATTTCTCTCCCCAAATAATTTCAAAGGCATTTTTGCACATCACCTGTTCAATTAACCGCATTAGATTTATTTTCGAAACTTAAAAACTTATAGGAAAAAAAAATTAAAAATTCCGAAAAATCAGGAAGCCTATAATAAAAAAGCGAATAAAAGTGCTCGCGGGGGAAAACTCGCGTCAGAAACTTTTTGAATTACACCCCGAACTTTCCCCAACTTTTTTGCCGCTTCTAGAAAAGTAATTTGAATCAGGAAGAACAAAGGATTGCGCTTTATGGGAGCGATACATAAGGACGAGAATCGTTAGTTTCCTTCGTTTGGTATTAAGGAGTGGTAATGGTAGATCCCGGCCAAGCTAAGCTAAAAATCTTGCAGGAGCTCAGCTAGCTGTATTGATCAGCCAGAGGGTGGTTGGAGGCGACCGAGGGTGGGAGTTTGGTCTAAGGGTGGTCGAGGAAAGGACAAGGGTGGGCTGCGGTCTTAGTCCCTACCCGATAGCTCTAACACCCTCATATATTTCATTCTGTATACCTTGACACAACGATTAAGGGATGTGGCTATGTTTGATCAACCATTTTTTTCCATTTAAATTTTTCTTTACTTTTCTTAAAATTCTTTTTTCAGTTTAAATAAATTTTTTTTTACTTTCACTTATATTGGATTGAAGAAATTCTTTTTAATTGTATTTTAATGTGGAACTTAATTAAAACTTGAACGAAATACTTTTGTGTGGTTTGAAAACATTTTAAACAATTACTAATTTACTTTTTGTTGCTCAGTGAAGTTGACGACCTACTTCAAAATATTTTTGGCGTTTAAAAAACATTCTACGTGTAAATATGGCTCAACCTTTTAATTAAAAGGAAGTCAGGAGGTAATAATTGCTTAACAATTGATTTGTATATTAATTAAAAGTAATTCTTGGATAATCGTCACAAAATTTAGCACATAGACACTAGAAAAATATAAACTAAGCTTCTAATAAGATGTATTGATGAACAAACATCATTCTTCAATTTTCCTATAATTCTTACAACCAAAAATAATCTTGATAGATTTAAATATTTTTTGTCTTATTAAACAATAATGTAGTTAGAAATAAATTAGGCTCTATAACTTCAAGAATATTTGTTGAATAAAAATAACAAGAAATTTCAGTTTGAATCTTTAAAAGTTATCTTCAAAGACTTACAACTAGATATGAATGTACTTGGATATAATTAAATATAATTGAATGCTATCGGAAAAATTCAAGGCAGTTATTTCTACACGGTACTCAAGCTTCATGAAGACGAATCCAATTAAAGAATTTCGATTTATATTAATTCAATATTTCTATCGTATTTAAAGATATAATCTTAGAGTTCAAGATTCGATGCTGTTGAGTCGTCCATTATAGAAAGAAATTCTGTGACCTGGAATTGTACTGTGTCTAAGTCTAGGGCCAGCTGTGTTAATTCAAAACACACTTGGTACATGTCTGGGATTCGAACATTTTGGAATCTGGCGATGATGTTTTGTAAAATTCGTGGATAGTAGCTTCGGTTCGGGGCACAGCTTACGGGCTTCATTCAGTAAAATTTCGTTCGGAAATCGGAACTGTTAAGAATTATACTGTGTTATGATACTTCCTATTTTGGCATTACCAATAATACAGTTAGGTACAGTTGGAATCTCAAGTACAATTTTTTACAACGTCGACTTCATATATTTTGATATTCCTTTTTATTTCTAATAATCAAAAAATCTGTTGTTACCATATGTACTCTTTTAAAACTTAGAGAATTGGAAGTGAAGATACCGAGTGAAAAGGGCCTATATTGACTATGTGCTTTGAATTTTTAAACTCTAACTGATTGTAAATACATTCTGCTTACCAAACAATCTAAACAGGATTTAGAATTAATATGAATCATGCTTAGAGTCTAAATATAAATATTTAGATGGAACATCCTACTCTATGGGATCTGGACAAGAAACAGATTTAAGTACCAGAAACAACGAATTTTGCATACAGCTTGGTTCAAATAAAAGTAAACCTGATTTAAAATTGCAATGAGGGTAAGACAATTTCTCCCCAATCATATTTATCTCTTTGATTTGCTTTGAAATCAAGAAATTACCAAGATAAAAAATAACATCAAAAGATCAAAACAAAAAAAGATATGTGGTAACAAAGGCAATCCTCCCTTAATGAAACACTAGTATGTTTCAGAAATATCTCGTCTTGTCTTAGTCTTATCTTGAAGTTAAGATAAGTATAAAGTAATGAGTGTCATCAAAGAGTCAAGACACAACAATTTTTGTCTGATGAAACATCATCAATACTACTTGTATCTTCCAAGTCGTCTGCTAGTTTTACTTTAATAATTCTTGACAAAAAGAAGTCTTTTTATAAAAAAAAAGTAAAAGATCGTTACTAGTAGATACCCTGTTTTTCCTCGGTACCATTTTTGGCAAAGCACCCCCAGTTCTAATTCAACTTTCCCGATATGCTAATTCTTGTCTATGATAACTTTCAACCAAAGAAGTATTCAAAAAGTGCTTTCTCAAAATGAACATACTAAGTTGATTGGCAACCAAATATTTTGGTAATATAATTTCAAGCACAATCAAATAATAAAATCCGAGCATAAAATAAATATTCAACTGTGTAATTGGTAGATTTTAAAACGAAACAAGGAACAAAACCAAAGAGTAAATGTTACTAAATGTATGCCTAAGGTAAAGTTTTTCTTTGTGCAGTTCTGGTCCTGGTACTGGTTTTTTGTTCTGCCTCGGTAGAGGCTTTGGTTTATGATATTGTATATGATAAGTCACTTCAGTTATTAGAAATAAACAGACTTCTTTACGAATTAAACAATACACTAAGACTCCAAGAATGCAAATTAGTAAGGATTTCAAAATAACAAAATGGCAGATTTATATGGACAGTCGTTCAAAAGATACACGAATATAGATGATGAAACAAATAAAATTTAGGTTTCTCGGTTTGTTTTAAAGAAATTGGAAAATATTACAAATTTCCTTTGGGCATCTAGTTTTCCAGTCTTATTCTAATTTAGGCAGTTTGTATCTTTTATCGTTTATCTTGTCTAATTCAAAATACTCCGTAGCTGAAGTCATTTTAACGAATTTGTTAATCTTCAAGTTTTTCACTTACATATTTCTATCTCGTTTACATATTCCTTGCATCCAAATATTTGCATTCATAAATTCTGTAAATGAAAATTCCTTTTGCATTGGCCTGTAATCCTAGCTAGAAAAGGCTTATTCTTATCTGAATGTTTGTGCATGTTTTGCATAATAGCATATTTTGAAGAGTCGGTGCCTATGAACAAACTGTGAGGTAAGGTAATCAAAAACGAAGCAAAGACAAATTCTATTAGTTCACTCACTAGCTAATACAAAGACAAATACACGAAGAGAGTAGAAACCTTTACATACTGTACACCTGTTTACAAAATCATTTCATCAATATCATTCACAAGGTTAGTAGTTTTGGTGTCTTTGATAGTTGTGTCATTCTTGAGAAAACTGAAACTTTAGAAATTCTGTCAATGCAAATTGATGCAAAATGAATCACAATACACTTGAATGTAATCAATTGACATACCGATGTTTTGTCAAAATTTGTTATCTTATTCGAGAAGCTTTGAACATTCGACGAGTTTTTTGTTATGTAATTTCCTAACGATAGATACTCTTGTGTATGGGATCTTTCGTTAACCATTATGGTGACTGCCCCAACAATTTTGAAAAAGTTTCATTTGGTTAACATCTTGTGTACTATCCCAAGCGTAATTGAAGAAGGCGAAACCAAATCATCCCAAACTGCCATTTTGCGAGTTTACCGCGTTAAAATTAGAATAAAGACGTTAA
Organism: Ignelater luminosus; assembly: GCA_011009095.1. Taxonomy (NCBI): domain Eukaryota; kingdom Metazoa; phylum Arthropoda; class Insecta; order Coleoptera; family Elateridae; genus Ignelater; species Ignelater luminosus. Next base: position 63,688 of record VTPC01002855.1, on the reverse strand, counting down.
CCAAGGAAGAAAGACACTTCATGCCTAAATGATAGAATGAAACAATGAGTTATATAGTTTACGTAAGCGTATTCAATAGCCGAATCCACATTGGCAGTCTTTTCCTAAATCTTCTACTTATTCTTTAGATTTTTAAAGAAACATTTTTGAAGGGTCATGCATCAGATAACCCTGACTGTAGTGAGGTATTCAAAGGTTTAATATACCTGCAACAGTTTCAATAAAATTTAATACTAGTATACCTGTAACAACTTACAGAAAAATATTTTAATTTGTTAGTCTTTAGCGTTTTACTTTTGTAACACTCGTATCCCAACATTTTATATCAACGATTTAATTTTATAGTAGAATGTTTTTTGGAAAATTTCATTCGTGATTCATAAGCTATAGGTTTTCATTGAGTTTTTTCAGTCTCCTCTTTGTAATCAACCGGTGGTGGTGGCAAAATGTTAATTTTAGAATAATTTTTACACTACCTAGCATTGAATATTTCAAGTTCATTTTTCCATTAGGTTTTTCTCTTTTGAAGACCTTGAAATAATAGTAATAATAGACTTTTAATATATCTCATAAAATATAAAAGAATATCTTTATAAATAAGAATCTAAACGAGCAAATCGTATTTCACAGGAAAAACTTGAAAAAGCGTAAATATGATAAAAGTAACCGACTAGTAACGTATAGAAAAATCAGTCGGTAGCAGGTGTGAAACCCTTCATTTCGCATAGAGAAAAGGGCGCAAGGGCAAAGCTTTATGGAACGAAATACTGGTGTAATTCTCACACAGGCAATGGTCCCGAGTTATCCGCTGAAATTACTCTGCACAGTCCCGGAAACTAGTATTACCGAGCCCTCCTTTTCCTCCGTGCTCGTCCAAAATCCCCCACGCCATCAAAAGTAACTACCGCCCGTACAATAAATGTAGGAATAAACACACGGACTTGAATATATGTTCTATGGTTAGGGAAGAAAGTATTGAGCACTGAAAAATGGAATTAATTAATTATTCAAGGATATTTATGATATCTCTGAAGCTTTTGTGCCATTGTTCAAGAAAGACAATCGCCATTGTTCCTCCAAAGCCCACTGCAAACAATTAGAGATAATTGGAAGTCTTTTATGCTCTTGATTTGTTGCTTTTTTGTGCTTTCGTTTGTTTTTAGATGATCCTTATTTTCAAAAATTTTTAACACATTTTACTATTTACTACGTATTTATTTTGCAATCTAAAAAAATTATTTTAACTAAAGTTCATTTAGAATATTCAGTTGGAGCTGAATCTCAATTATTACTACGACAGATCAAGAGTTTTTCAAAATGAAGTTATTTAGTAATTATTTCTTGTCATTTTGAATTTATGATATTCTGTTTTTCTGTTGTAAGATTTTTACCTAACAGTAAATTAAAGAATCACATTTTGAATTTGTGAGTTCATTGTCACTTATAAAGAAACAAAATTTTGGCTAGTGCTTCTGTAGCTTCTAAAATAATAATAATATGAATAATAACTAGAAGTCTAATAAAATAATATTTGATGTGGAATTATTTATTTATTATTTAACAATTAAATTTTCACTAAATATATTTACGCAATAATTCAAACATGACAAACAGTACGCCTATATAACATATTTGGTGTAGTTTCAAAATTATACTCAAATTTATCATTTGCTGTATAGCGGAAGGTACGTTGCATAAAAGCAGTGCATATCTACAATTGTCTCCATGTCTTTGACATATTTACATTTTTATTAACAATATTAATTCTGACATATTGAACTTAATTGTTTAAAAATATCCAACCCACAATTACAATAAGTAAAGTTTTTAATAACACAAGGTTTCTTTCTATTTTATAAAGCAAATCAAAACTGACACTGAGCAGAATTCTGAGTTGTCCAGTAAGGTGCATTTCATAGTGCTTCGATCTTGCTTGAACATAAGGTTGTAAATAAGGTACATAATTGTAATCGAAACTACATAATTCATTTGATATTGTTAATGTCAGTGTTCAATAAGAGAGAGTCTTCATAGTCGCTTAGATCTACGATTTTTTTTTGCTTTGTTTCAATAGTAGTGGAATGTTTCCGCCAATACTAAAAGTAAATTGAATATTTAGTTTATGGTTTAAAATAAATTCAGTGATTATTTTTCATAAAAGTATGTTAGATTCAAAAAATGTAGGCATATTAACACAAATGAAATTAGTAGTATGTTGTTTCTTTGCAATTTAACATCCATTGTAAAAAGAGCTCTTATATCAATGGATAGCTTATTAGATTGTTACCACAAGATGTAATCAGATTGGGTGCCATATAGAAATTTATTTTGTCATTTGCGAGTTTAAACGATTTAATCTTTGCAGTTTTTAAAATTAGTAATTCTAGAATTTTAGCCTTACCATTTTCAGAACTTATGTCTGGAATCCATAATGCAGCAAGTTCATGAAATAGAAACTTAAAATTGACTAATTACACTCTCCATCATTTTAGATGTCATATAACGGATTAGTGCTCGAAGTTCCATTCGCCTACTTTTGTATTATTTATTACTTAAATTTTTAAATGTTTATGACGGCAACATTGCTAGACTCTCTGCCGAACAAAACAGTATCATCAAACTGGGGCAGAAGACATAGCCAAAAAAACTTGCAGTCATCTAATCCTCTTTAAGAAAAGCTGGAGTTTATGTGGTTCTTAAGTTCTGAATATAAAAAGAGGCGAAGGATAATTGCATAGACTGTAAACAAGAACTTTGGTATGTTTTTAAATATGTAGGAAAAATTCTGTTAATTTTAAATGTCAATGGAATATGTACTGAACAGAAACGCACAGAACCAGAGAAAACCGAAACATCCGTATTTGCTTAAGGACGTTTATGAAACGAGTTCGTAAAAGGTTAAAGTTTTAATATGTTATTTGCACAAGCGTTCAGAGACATTTTGGATAAAAATGAAATACTCTTGTATGGTACCTATTTAGAAAAACCATAATAAGCAGAGGTATGGCAAATTCAGACGTATTGTATCCCAACTTTATATACTAAAAATTCAAGAGTGTCTTGTAATAACCAGAAAAGTAGAACAAATAAAAAAGAAGAATTGAATAAATCCATAATTGTTAGTAATAGTGATATATAATGTAACAAAGCCTTGGTAGCATTTAAAAATAAAAGAAGATACTTTATAATTTCTGATTGTGTCTCTTTTCCTAAAACACGAAACTGTAATATAGCAAACCTACAGAAACAAGAGAAATGTGTGACAAAATGTGAATGCACCGAAAATACTAATAAAAAGAGACGCAACAAGTAAGGTAGTATAGCAAAACAGATAGTAAAAAGGAAATAAATATTCGCTATTTAGAGAAAGACTACTATTTGGGCTACTAAAGACAGTAACGCTTAAAAGTCAAAATACAAAAAAAAACAAATAAAATAAAAAACTATGATATTAAAGATAATACTACAGCTAGTTTGACACTGGAAAGCCGTATGATACAAAACATAGAAGTAAGGATGTAAAAGATAAAATCAAAGTCTGAAGAAATAAGACGAGATGTCCGGCAACTTTAAATGGTATGTCACGATACATAATCTTAAGAAGAAAAAGAAGAATAATAGTAAAAAAGAAGAAGTAAAAAGTGCCCAACCCGTGAATTTCATAATTTTATTTTTTAATATGAACTGATTACTAAAAATTCTATATGATGAAAACTAAATTGAAAAAAAAAAGAAATTGACTAAGCATTAGCTAATATCTTCATTAAATTAGATTAGAAGATATTTATTTATCTTTATTTCTGATCAATAACTTTCTAGGCTTTTCATTTACTTGCTGTCACGTCCTATGAAAGAGCTTGATTTCAGTAAAACATTATAGATGAATCTAATGCTCCGTTTTTATCGCTTTTCTTATTTCTGTTACTCTAATTTTCCAATCTAAGCATCATAATTACGATTTTTGTTCTTTCCTGTTTTTGAATTCTCGAGATTATGCAGGTATTTTCTATTTTCTCGAGATTACAAAATAAAATTTTGCAAAAATGTATTTTTAGGCCAGTGTAGTAGCACATGTAAAAAAGGTTTTGTAAAGCTTAGAAACTAATTAAAATCTCTTTATTTTGTTAATTGCAAGACAAAAGTATAACAAAAATTTTCACTTAACTTTTCAAACATTTTGTTTGAAATGTAAACACCGAATTCTGTAATGCTTAAATAATGTGTTACAATCTACAGCTTATGCAAAAAATGTATATTATACACAGCTTAAAGTTTTGTTTTTACTAAATTAACGGTATATTGCTGGGAGTAAGCTTTATGAGATTTAATTCTAAGTACGTAGATTGTTGACTTGTTTATTTTAATATTTATTTATCCGCACTTTATTGTTCTAATTCTACAAAAATAAATAGAATTTCAAACGAGCTTTTTCCACTGGTGTATGCCGCATTTTCCAAACCAAAAATAAATTTCTTTTTAAATTCTCCATTCTTTCATATAACAAACTTCGTCCCCAAGTATTTTTCTTGCGTTAACGGATTAAATTTCCCAGGAACGTTTAGCAATTCAAAGTCCGGGTCAAATCCCAAATTGTGAATTTGTCACGTCCACCCGCAATATATCTTATCAGCTGTATAAGGGTGATAGTCGCGCAGCCCTATAATCATTAGTGACCGTTGCCCCACTCCTTGTGCTTAGTTTGCATTTACAAGTTCCCTTGCATCCCTCGTTTATGCCCCTTCAACCCCCTGGGCTTATCCCTTACCCCAGCACGAAGGTTCATATACATAGAGGTGTACACTCACCACCTCAAATTCATATCGCTTTTGGGAAAGTCTTTAGGATGTTTACATTTAATGTACAGTCGATGATCGAAGATTTCTATTATTTTCTTCATTCTAACCAATTTTTCCTTTCTTCTTATTTATGATCACAAAAATGCCGCACCGTATTAATTTCTAAATAAATATTTCCATAAAAAAGGGATAATATGTAAATTAATATAAAACATAAACACTTTATCCATATTTAATTACATTCATTTTTTTACAAATTATTTCCAGCTTAGAAATTTTCATTAAAACATAAAGCCCTCCTTTGCACTCTTAATACCATTCTTTATTTTTCATTACACAGTTTTTTGCAGGAAAAAAATTAATTCCTCCCCGTTTTAAAATTGAAAGACGTTTACAATGAAAAACTGCACTAAAAGACAAAAATATTATCCTCTTTCAGTGTTTGTAATGAAACTGGAATGGCACATAAAGGAAGAGCATAAAAATTCATAAACGCAAAGTTATAAAGTTCTAAGTAATTATTCTGGGATGATGAAAAGCGGCCTGCCGTGCCCTGATATTTTTATTTGCATTTTTAAATGAGCAAGATGTTAATGAGAGACAATAAACCGACGAGAATTTTTTTCTTCCTCTTTTACACGAGGCATTGATAAAAATCTCCTCGTAAATATATTTAATAAATAATAGCTGATGCTGTTTCATAGTATACATTGATAAAATATGCGATAATTGTTGGCTTTAACTTCTTATTTGTTTAGATTTTCTAAGTTCTTATCTTAATCATTATTTAGGACTTTTCCTACTATTTTATCAATAAATTAGTGTGGTCTATGGAAATTCTTTCCATTTAAAATTATCCTTGAGGAGATGTTTCTTATTTGTTTATAAAAATCTTGTAACAGATCGTTTATGGTAGTTACCAAAGGATTTAGTTTTATCAGAGATTTTACTTTTAGTTGACTTAATTAATCTAAGAAATAGAAGACTTATGAATAAACTGTACCCTAAATGCGACAGAGTGCATTTTTCTTAAAATCTTGCGCAGTGGCGCCCTCGCTTTTGCGCGGATCGTTAGAGAACTTTTTATTATAAACGCATGCGCTTAAAAAGCTCTAGTAGAGTTCAATCGCAGGATGTAAAGCTCTAAAGCTTCATATCAGATGCGTTTATCTTAGATATTATTATCAAAAGTTTCCTTAACGCACAAAAAATTTTTAAAAAATATTTTTTTCTTGTTTTTCTATAGACACTTAATGATTTGAAAAATCTAGAAAAAGCCACACTTTAACTTTTCTCAATTTTGTAAGCTTAAAAATAAATCATTGTTTCAGTATATTACATGATTTTTCTATCTTATGCGTCAACTAAGTCTGTAGTAAGCATGATCCATTTTGTTTAGAATATATTTAGCTTCTTAAGCTTTCTTGAAGTAGTGCTTTATGCTGTATTAAGAAGGATAATAAAAGTGGTAGTTAGACCTCGTAATTTATTTAATTGCATGGTAACTAAAATTTTTGTAGATTTAGTAATGAGTTAAGGCAAACAAAGTGAAGTTTGTGTTTATATAGTGAGAAATAATAAATTAACATTTTGGTGCATAATTTATTAGATCCTCTCTTGGTGGCTTTTATTAGGCAGAACTTGCACCCCCTCGTGCTCAGCAGCCAAACTAGTGAAGGTTTGTCTAGGATGAAGAGGGCGCTTGTAATCCTACTGCTTTTAGGCTTTTCCATCAATCTTGTATTGTCTTATCAAATATTGTCATTATTATTAGTGCTAAGATTGTTTTGAACTTTTAATAAATTTAACAATAAAATTTAATCAATAAATCCAAATGTTAAGTACCGTTTGGGAAGTTTTGAAGGTTATCATTAATAATAAATTCACTGAGAGAAAAAATTATGAAAGATTTTTCATTTGCATGAAATGCGAGCTGAAGCTGTCGGAATCGGAATGATTTTATTATTTATCAATCAAGAAGTTTGACAAGCAGCCTTTTCAAAAACAAATTTTATTTTTGAATCTATAAAATCTTTTCAGATCAAAAATTTAAATTAAAAAAAATTCCGATTCCACAGATTGTTATTCTTTTAAAGAGAAATTATTAGTAAAATAAATTCCGAAATTAAAATCTTGTTAAAATAAATAATCTCAGTTTATTAATTTGGTTATACAAATAATATCCAACTTTGTTTTAATATTTATAAGCTTGAGCAAAACTTTTTAAGCAACCAATAAAATAGTAATTTAAATTTGATACTAAAATCTCTACATATAAATAATCCCTGGAGCTTTCTGAAACTGATAAATAACAATTTTGTATGTATGATTCGAAAGTTTTAATTAGAATAAGGTTGGATATTGGTTTTATGTGTTTTCTATGTATAATAATAATGAAATAAAAACTGGACATTTGTTTGTGTTGCTTTTACAATGCTTTTTATTGTGTATTGTTTTTTATTTGTCGCTTTTTGTCGCAATTTATTTACTTTGTGCTTATTTTATATTTTGCTTGTATGTACTACCTTTTGCAGCCGCTTTGTTTTTCTAATTTATTATGTTTCGCTTATTTGCCGCTGATTGTTTTAAAGGTAAGACAGGTTTTTTAATTATTGATGCTTATAAATTACTTATTTTCCTCTATTTTCATGGGCTTGCTAATTTTATTCTAAAATGCAAAAAATCAAAGTGGTATTTGTTTTAGTATTTGTTCAGTGTGCTTATAATTGCATAGGTCATTTAGAATTGGAATTAATCATAAACTCAATTTATTTAGGTCAATTATTTAATAAACAAAGAAAGACATTTTTTTGATATTGTACTGCTATGATATTCTAACATCAAGAATTTTTAGTAAAATTAATATTCTGAAACACGGTTGTTGAAGCTTTCAATCGTAAGCTAAATATAATTAAATAATTTTCGCCACAGTTGCAGGTAAGTTAACAATTTATTGTACTCCATTATACATACTATACACCCAAGAAGAACCTCAAACATTTTCTTAGAAAATTTTTATTATGGTAGGAACGCTTGAATGATTAGATAAAGTGTTTTTCTAGATACTACTTAATATGTAATTTACAAAGCGGTATTTTCTTAAAATTAGTTTAGCTAATATCGCAGTAACATTCTTTAACTAAAATCATCAATCAAATACATAAAAATCTTACTTAGCATCAATTAATTAGTTACTCGCTTAAAAGGTAGGTATATCAATCAATGAAGACACTATCCTTTTTTACCTATTTGTTAGGATATGTTGATTGAAAACATAGTAAGCAGTATTTAAATAATTTTACCAGTAAAAAGAAATAAAGTGGATTGTTTGTGATTAATCCTATGTTGGACATACAAAGTAAAATTCAGTTTAGCTGTGCAATCTTTGAAGGTATCCATCCCAATAAAGCATCTGCCCTTCTCTGATTTCACTCTATACTACTAGCATATATCACCATAAAGCAGTACATTTTCTTGCCATTGTAATATGGGATTTCAAGACCATCTAAGTAGAAAGCATGCCTAAATAGGTAAATGAATCGCTTAAGTCGTCTATCCTTTTGTGACTTAATGTCACGTTTACTGTAGAGTTTGGAATCTTAGCCCGCACATTTCTGACCAAGTTTGTAAGATCTCAAAACATTACTTGAGGGTTCTACCTTACAGATACTTTGCCATTCTTTGTGTCATTACAAAACTATAGAAAATACCCAAAGGTAGGTTAACTACCATAACGCAAATTCGTAGTAATTTTTATTTTTTATGTTCTTTGAAGAGCAACATCAAAAGAAACCAGTGAAGATGCAAGCACGATCATGGCGAAATTTAAAACGAAAAAAATTTTTTCAATCTCGATTATCTCGAAAAGTATTCGTAAAAGTATCTGTAATCAGAAAAAAATTCTAAGTTTATTTCATTTATAACATTTCCAGTTAAAGTTACGGGAACATGCCAATAGACCAACGGACAGACAGACAGATGGAATGTACGAATTCGGATACGAAATTTTTTAAATTTCGTCGAAAATCTTGCGCATTTAGTTTTTCACATGATAGTTATTTTTTATTAGCAGATAGGTCAACAAAATCAAAAAAGGGACACTATAGGTTGACTGTAATTAGTGACTAATATTATAATAATAACAAAATAAAGACCAAAATAATGCCAAATTTCTCTAACATCTAATTAGTCATCTGATCAAACATAGTAGCAAAGTCTCTGTTTTATTGAACAAAACTTTTTATTTAGAATCATTGGAAAGGTAAAACGTGATATTATTATTATTATTATTCAACTAAGAACAGTGGCAATTGATGTTTGGCTCTTTGTCTGAACGATGTTAGTATCGAGTTCCAAAATACTTACTATAAAATTAGTTTATGAAGATTACCATACGTCATTGGCAATTTAGTTATTTGATACTTATTTCTAATCTAAGATTTGATAACCTATTGCTACCATAAAGATGAATGTTCACTTTTTAAAGAGAGAAAAAAAATAAAATTTATGTTACTTACTATACTAAAAGTAAAGTTTTGTAAAGTTTATTGTAAGTTGATTACTTTGTAACAAGAAAGAAGAAGAAAGTTATTAAGTATACTAAAAGAAAATTAACTCCTAGCCTGGAATTCGTTATGAAATATTCTGTATTTTGGAGGGGATTTGAGTGCTTAGATAACTGGCTGTACAAATCCTTACTGTTCAAATTGTCTGATAAATAAAAAGGAACATTAAGGCAACTACTATGTATTTTCTTTTTGTTGTTCAGTACAAAAAAAGTCAATGGTGCTGAATCGAAACAATATTCACGTACAGTTCTAATAAGAGACTGTTTAGTTATCATAATGCCACTATGAGAATATCATTCTTTGCAATTTTGACTTTCGGTACCTCTTCTTGTGACCTTTATATATCCTTGCTACATAGGACATATAAAAGTCATCCTTTTTGATCTTCTAGAGTCTAGGCCAATGCGTTGTAAACTATGCCTGAAAGAATACTGTGGCTTCTCAAAAACTAGTACATCATTCGAGAAAACATTCGCATATTCATTACCATTACTATTATTTTAGTAAATATACAATCTATAACTGTAAGTTGTTGTACAGGGTGTCGCAGATAAAATATTTTAAGCAGATATCTTTAATTATTTTAAGGGGATAAAAAAAGTTTTCTCGAAGCAAAGTGTCCACGACAAACCTAATTACCAAATTTACTATCAACTTACGGTTAGCAGTTACTGATCATTCCGTGCAATGAAACCATCTCATTAAAATAATAAGAAACAGTTTGGATAAACAGATACCCGAAAAAAAGGTTTAAAATTGGGTACCATCTCTTCTTAAATCTACGCCTTTGATTACTTAATCAATTACAAAAAATGAAGTGAATTTATTGCTCGAAGGTTTTGGAAAATTCAGCTTTACGCGAAAACGATGCATCTTATTAAAAATATATAAATATCTTTTTTTGTCACGTTTAACATAAATTTCAAAAATAACATTTATTTGTTTGTTTACGTTCCTCAAACTCATTCCCAGATAAACGCATTGAGCATAGTTATAAAACTGTAGATATCCCGAAGTAACCCAATGACGAAAACCCCATTTTCTGACATACTCTTACCCAATTTTTTTATTATTTTAAGAAATATTAGATCTATTTTTTTGTTACGCTCTGCATGACCTGCAGTTTTAATTAAGAATTTTGAAAATTAGGTAGATTTAGTATCAGCTTTCTAATGTTACTAAATTGCTAAATTTATAAAAACAACACTTTTATGAATGTATCTTTTGTAAATTAATTAATTTAAAAAGACTATTAAAGTTTTAATTTTGTCATTTCTAAATAAAAATTCAATGGTCTGTTTTATTTTTCTCATTAACAAGAGAATCTAATATCAGGAGAAATAATTATAAAATATCTAAAGACGCAATAACACAAGTAAACACCCAAATAAGTGGCTTACAAAACACTCCAATTATTTCTTAGATTACAGCAAGTATAAACAGGTTCATGACACGTGCTAAACGACATCCCAAGCCACGTGGGTTGACCTGAAGTAATGCAAAAACTTGTCCCGTTTGGGAATATTTAAATTAGCCCTTTAAGAGGTATCAATGGAGGTATCGCCCTGTTTACATTTGTATGTAGTAGGATTAACTCTACACATGCATTGTGGTGTAGCCCAACACAACCTCTGACTTGTTACTATATTATGATTAAGTAGTCAACAACAAGGTTACCCTACGTAAATTAGCCCACATCAAAATTATGTCATTTCCATTATTATAACTCGTTTACTATTAGGAGTATTATTTTTTATTTCAATCTTATAATAAATTAACATCTCTATTGGCTGGGGTTTGTCGTCTTATCATCTATTTGGATCTCCAACACACGTTTAGTATACGAGAGGGCCAATTCTACTCAAGTTAAAAACTTCTCTAAGTTAACAATAAAATATGAAAACGGATTTACGCTTTATTTACAGAAAGAACAATTTGAGATATTTATAAAAAGAAGAGAAATTTTGAACATTACCTACTAAAATCTTAAGAATTTCTTCAATAGAAAATCGATCTCAACATCAATATCAGATTTAAAAAAACTGAGTATAAAATGTAGTTTTCTTATATATCATTTAGGAGGTAAGTTTGGCAGTTTTTAATATTTCCTTCTACGTATTTATGTTACTACGTTGTCAGTAATGCTTATGGTAAATTAAAAA
>VTPC01002855.1:0-39872 GCA_011009095.1 Ignelater luminosus | reverse complement strand
TTTTTTGAAATGAAACAGAACTTTTTGTAGGCAGTATTTCTCCAATACCTTGCACACCAAAAACATAATTCTTAAAATAAGACAATTAACTAAAGGATAGACTAAAGTTAGAGCAGCATTCATAAACAAAACTGTGACTATTTTAAATCATTACATACTGTATAAGTTTTAGGTATGATATAATTTTAATGCGAATTCAAATTATATGTGAGTAGCAGACTGCCTGCTAGCCTTTAGACTAATACTACATTACAATGTAATTTAACGTAAAAGTAGACAGAGTGCAATTCCGTGTCTTTCAGTTAGATAGCTCAAAAGATCTTTGATTCAGAGGGATCGGTTTATGGATTCGTTATAATTTTAATGGACGTTTAACTGCATGGAAACTATTATTGTAAATTAATACAAACCGCTCTAAACCTGCATGATATAAAAAACCAACCTATGAGCTTAACAGTAAAGTCCTTAGTCAAACATTGTCTGAACGTGATAAACTGCAAAGATGCTTTAAAAATAACAAAGCCCGGGTCTCCACAGCGGTGATTTTTTCTGACTCTACCATAGAAGACCTAGTGATGTTAAATGTTTCGACTTCTAAAGAAGACTAACGAGGAAATCTTTTTTTCTTCGATTATTTTTACTGCTCTATAGGGATTATTCTTGTACCTTGCAATTATCTTTCTTCAGGATCTGGCTGTGAAAATACGCAAACAAAAGAGAAATTTTATTTCTTTTGAAAGTGTTTCTTAAGATGATAGTGCAGAACTATGCACACACCATTTTTTCTGTTTGGTCAAGTAGCATACTTCATTAAATTCTACATTATAGGCAGAGCCGTGACAAGTGTAATAATGCAAACATAAACTTGGCACCTTTTAAACGATAATAAAAATTTGAAATGACGTCAGAAATATATAACATGTGGTTCTGTAAAAAAAAACCTTCTTGAAGCATACTGTTATCATTCTTCTTCTGCCGAATTAAAAATATGTTAAGCTTACTCTTACATAATGGTAAGTGCTTGTTCCGTTTTTTCAGAGACAACCTGTGTATCTCCTTATTTATCTCATTTATGTTTTCTAAATTTAATGAAGGTTTAAAGTTAGTACAATTTAAAAACCGCGCGGCACAGGGCGCGCTTTCAAATCCTTGCCCTTGGCGCCGTTGTGCACCGTAGCGGAAATCGTCAGAAAGCACAATCGGAATAACCCTATAATTAAGATAAAATGCGGTATGCTTGTCCAGTTTAAATTTATTTGTTATTAAAAGTATTCATCTTTAACGAGTGATTTTTACTATAAACAAAAATTTCACGTGAAACTAAACCTTGAACAATTCCATTCATATAGAGCCATAGGCGCCAATGGCAAATGTAAACACCTTCCCATAGTTTCAAGCCACAGTGTTGTCTCCGAGTTAGTGCAGCATAGTAACATAAAAGTAGAAATTTATATGATTTTTGACAACTTCTAATGGATTTCATAATAGTCATAGCCATAGTTGTATAAAATTCGTTTTCAAGCAATAGTATTTTTAATGCAAGAGTGATCTTACTCTTCATAGTTTTGTAAATTCTTTGTGTCTTAAAAAAGTATTTATATCATTATGTCATATTACTTTTGATCCTGCTTGCTGTTTTTGAACAATATGTTTCTGTCATTGTACGGTTAATTTCCACATACATTTTTTGTTTCTCCTGTATAGTTTATTCATCTCAGTAGCGCAATTAACGTGTGTTATTAAACGTCAATATGAAATGTTTGATTATTTGTTGTAAATTATGCTGCTCTGGTTAAGTTATATACTCAATATCGTCCAAAGGTATTATAATAATACCATACAAAACTGGAATTTCTTTTCGAATTGCTTTCAAAGCATTAACGCTCAAGCTTTTTTCAAGATGCAAGTACATGTTTGTATGTTTCAAAAGTTACATACATTTTTAAGGAGTGACTTTTTTAAGAAAGGATGTATGACTTAGTGAAGGCTGCAAATTAAGAATTTTAAATCATAAAACAATCTTTAGTTTGGAAAGTATTCTTAAACAAATCTTGTTTTTAAGGTATAACTTTGTCCTATAATAAGGAAAGAAATATGTACGGGCTGTTATTGTGTTAGGATGGATCTGGCCCAAAAATACATAAAACGCGTGCACTTTAAGGCAAGAAGTGCCAGGATTTCAGAGATTTTGTGTGTTACCTAAATATTTTTTTCTTGTTGTTAGGTTTATGACATCATAACATCAACTTTCTACTATAAACATCATTTATTGTACTATTATATCTTAATACCTAATAATAATAATAATAATAATATTAAGCGTGTCCTTGCATTATATTCGCTTTTAATTTAATTAATAATATAAACTACGCTGCAAATTTAATTTTAAAAATCACTAAATGTTTAGTTATCTGAAACTAAGAATTGTCTTATTAAAACAAAATTTCTTATTGTCGTATTTGCGATTTTCTTAAAATCTGATATTTCGAGATATTCAAGATTCCTTTTGTTTTCAATGAAATCGATAGTGGTTTCACTGCCAAAAACAAAATAAAAATAAAGGCACGTCTGCGTGAATTGTTGAATCGTAATTCTATTGTTAGACGTTTTCTTTTAGAAAAAGAATAAAAACAAAAGAAAAAAAATGTTTTTCTATATCGAAAAGGGATGAATAAATTCGCATTCCACCGGGGTGTTTTGTTGAAAATAAACAGTTCTTTATGTTTATCAAGTGAATTAAGGAAACCGAGCCCAGAAACGAAAAACAGCAATTAAGAATGAACAAATAAACAAAAAGCTTCCGAAGTAATCCTCAAAAGCTCGAATTTAGACCCGAAAAAAGCTGCAGTAAAAACAACTGAAGCAATCAATCCCACTTTCCGCAAAAAGCTTTCCAAGTAAAAAATAACCTAAAACTGCATTTCAGGCGGCCATTGGAACAGCAATGTATTTTTAAAGCTGGGATCACCAGAGCTTTTTAAGCTCCACCACACACCCTCGTGCGCGCCCCCACTCGGAAAAAAATAGGGACCAAAGGACCGCCCTCCTCACGTGCAGGCTTCATCATTGGCTGGAAAAAGTTCAGGACAGGCATCTCATTAGGAAGACTTTGAAATTTTATGGCATCCGAATTTCGTCCGTATAAATCACGTCAACTCGGCCCGGAATTTAGCAAATATTCCAACGTTACAAAGTGCTCTCCGATAAGGACCAGAATTGCTAGCCAGATGCGTCATTAATAGTGAACGATTGTGCTTAGACCTCCGTATTGAAAAGCCATGGATAGTGGACAGAATATTCTTCAAAACTCAGAAAAATTAGCTGGAACTTGGTTGGTATGCTCTCGGAAAATTTATTGCCAATTTTAGGTTACAACGTTAAATGAATATGCGACTTGCTCTCTCTTGTATTCAAATGACATCGATTAATCGCATTAGTTTTATCCGGCACGTTCGACTTATGTTCCAATGTAATTTTTTTCGTAAAATAGTTCATTGGTATATTTTTTTTGTTAATAGTAATAATTTTCACTTACATTTACTATTTTATATCGCATTAGTTTTTTTAATTTTTTAAAATTATCATACTAATAATTCTCTTCCTTTTTTCCAACTAAAAACACTTTTATAAATAACTGAACTTTATAGTAATTGATTTTTTATGATACCAAAAAATATGATTACTTAAAAAATATTCGTAAACAAATTATACTGAATACGAATTTTATAAGTTAATGACTTTCAGAGCATCTCAAGAAAATAGTTTTTAGCTTATAACCGATCTACAAACGATATAATAACAAGTTTCCTCACGTAATTTTAAACAAACACGGCCTGCAGTTTTTAATAACCCCTTCTAAGCACTTTCATTTTATACAGCTTGCAAAACTGGAATTTGTAAGTTTCTATAACAAAAGACTACGTGCAAAAATTCACGCGTATGAAACCGGTTATAAATTTCAAGCCTATTCAAAAATATTTTATAGGGGTGTTTACCTTATTGTTACGTGTATATGCTTAGCATTAGTGTAGTTGGTATACCTGTATTTGCAAATGTGAATTTATAAATTAAATTTGTGCAGTGTCTACCCTTTTTGTTGTCCAGGTGGTACTTTATTAAATTATTCATTGATATACGATCGTCAAGTTTTAGTTTTGTTACAGTAATGATAAGAAGACTGTGTTAAGAATTAAAAATTTTAATCTAAAAATGATGACAAAATAGTTTATAAAATAAGCACAAAAACCAATCTGATGCAACTAAAACGTTTTCTTAAATAATGCCAAATGTTACTTTAATTAACATTAATTATTTAAATTCAGCCAATTAAATAATTCATTTGTGCATTGGGCAGATTCTTTTAATGAATCTAGAGCTTTCGTTTTATAAAATTTATCAAAATTGCAGGGCTTATTCAAGTTTTTTATTTTGTCTTTTAATGAGAAGACGCAAATGACAAATTTAAGCAATTCGGCAGAGTTTTATAAACTTTAGAAAGGAAATTTAAAAATTTATAAGAAAGGATATTTTAATTTCATTGAATGAGAATGTAACGATGATTTATAGATTTTGATAAGGGTGAAAATGGTCTTTTTAGTATTTTAATTATGAAAATCATCTTGAATTCGTTGTTTATTATTTATAACCGGATTTTGGCTTGAGTTCTTCTTTTAGATTGGAATGAAATTAATAATTAATCTTAAGGTCAATTGTATTACTTAAAAAATTGATTGATGGCTAAGGTTTCGAAAAACAAAAGATTTTTAATTGATTCCTTATACGTTATCCTATGGAATTCTACCTTCTGAGAGATGAGTGTTCTTCCAAAGAACTACAGAAGTTACAACATTTATCAAACTTTTGACCCCAATCAAAACGAGAGCAAATAGATTCTAAAGGCCAGTATGTCGTCAGTATTAATCGCAAATCTTGGTAAAAAAGATTTTTAATATGTAGTACTTTAGTAAATAATCAATCGACTCACACGGGCATGTACGCAATTAAAGCTAACCTAAAACTCTGTTTTAACAAAAACCATAAAGCATAGTCATACTATATTATACGATAAACTGAGTTGAGAAAGTCTATACTACTGTATTATAGGCGATAGGTTAGTATTTCTACTAGCCTATCTATTTTCTGAAATGGCCAAAAGTCCTCCTTTAATTACAATGAAATTCTAAACTCTTTAAAATATATACTGCAAAAATACAATTTAATTTGGCAGTTGCAAAAGAAGTTAAAAACTGTATAAGTCAAAATACTACCACGATTTCAATATTGTATTTTAAATTTTCTAGATAAAATAGGATTAACTCGTATGATTTGTAAACCTTTTGCAGGTTGGTTGTTTGAGTGGATGCAATTGCGTCTATAATTCTTTGGTATCAGCTCATTCGACAGAATGATCGCATCAATACTTTCACTCCTCAGTGGAAAAGCAAAAAAAACAAAAAACTAGGGGAACAATAGAATCATTTACATACGATCAACGAAGAAGAGTGTTTGCTTCTGTCGCAGTACTAATACTTAGATGGTTGAAGTTTAGCTTGGATACTCGGGGTAATAGGAGAGGATTTTGATTTTCAATCAGCTTGATTTCTCCAATTGAGTTTTCTGATAGTTTTGATAAAATAATCCAAATTCAGAAATGGAATTTGTTGTTTTGTTACTTGACTCCTCTTCAGGTATCAAGTAAGTAAGAACTAATGGTATGGTGACATTTTTTTTTCTTACGTTTGATTGTTTTCTAATCAACCATTCTAACTGCAGTTGGAACTTACTAATTTACAACTTTATACTAACTTCTGTTAAATATACAATTATTACAAAAATTTTTCTTTTCTGGAGTTTTCTTGCCGGATAAGATTTACAAAAGATACTTTCGTGTTTCTTCTATAGTTTCTAATTTACCATGCAATAAGATGGAGATGAGCTGAACATGAGAACGAATCGTTATAACTATACTCGAATAAACAAATACTGACATTTGCATTCTGATAATGTAGTTTCTCAATAAAGTCTAAATACTTTTAAGTGTTTAGTAATAATTCTGCATTTTTAAAAATCAAGTTGAATTTTAATGGTTGACACATTGCCACCGTGGAATCGAGACTGTTATTAAATTTTTCTGACCTAATTTTTTCAAAGTAAAAAAGTGCTGTTTAATAATTTTTCTAAATGTCTAAATTACGTAATATAAAAACTAAATTATATAAAGTAAATTGTCACCTTTTACTCGGTTTTTTCATATAATAAAATACATTTTTGCATATATAGCGAGAGAAATATATCGCAACCTTTGTGCTTAAAATATTTTATGCCGGCTTATGTTACTTTACGCTCACATAACCATCCATCTCGTCTTTTTAATTACTCATAATGTGGCTTTTAAAACTTGGCGACTCAGACATCATAAGCATTAAAGTTACTAACATTAAAAGTGCTTTATACATATAACGCTACGAACTGAAAATCCGTAACACGTTACCTACTCTAACTTGTCGTGTTGATGCTGCTATAAAATTTGCTTACGTTTAAGGTTGAATATTGCAAAATTAACACAACTATTTTCATAAAACGTACCCGTTTTATAGGTATACAAATTTTAAAGTTTTACAATTATTGCTTTTTCTATGCAGTTATGACAGAAAATACTGCAACAGCATTTATGATGATATTATGTATGAATATTACACAACTTACATCTATTTTGCAATTTCAGACAATAATATGTTACATGAGTTTATCAATAGTTGATAAAACACCCTATAAAAAATAAATTTAAATAAAATAATCTTATGTATTAAAAACACAAAAAGAATATTAATTGTAAAATACATTTAAAGAGAAGATAAATTATTTTTAAATTTCCCACATTTCTAAAAGTTGTTAATTATAAAATTCTACTGTTTCTAATTATGTAGATTATATTTTATAAAATTTTTTGAAAGTTAAAATGTTTTGGTGTCAAGAATTAATAAAAATAAATGAGAATAACTTAAATTCTAAATTTCACTTTTTGTATTTTAATAAAACATTTCTGCTTAAAAATTAAGTAACTGCTTGTTTTTTTTTATTGTATCTTTTACTGTTTTTAACTATATCAAAATAAATTTTAACGTGCTATTTTCTTTGCTTTATTAAAAATATATACAAAAATTAGATTTTAAAAATATTTTGAAGTATTTGGATGTTCTAAGTTAATTCTTTGTGTTATTTCTAGATTGAAATAAATAAACGTATTCGGCAGGAAAAATTGAAATATTTAAGCTGAACAAGCTTTTCGAATCCCATCAATTATTTAACTTTTCCTTTAAAAATAATCTAATCATTTTACACAGTGTAAAGCTTGGAAAAATCCTACAATATTGAAACGGTCTGCCAGTAGCCGCCCTGTCAAATTAGCGTTTATTATCAAACTACACGTAGAAAGGTGCTGAAAGACAGCTTTTTAACAAACATTATTACCGTCATTTTTCTAGAATATCCACCCATACTAAATATTAACAACCTGAGGCGGAAAACACTCAAAATTAATAAAAATTGCTCTCATGTGTTGCTTGATTTTTATCCAGGGTTTCTGTACAAAATTTCAAGAGATTAACGTCCCGTTTGTGCTTTATTATTAATTGATTTGCTTAAATGAACATGTTTTTGGTTTTTAAAACATGGATTTATTTTTTTATTAATATTTTTTTTTATAAAAATCCATGATCTTAATTTCTTTTTCTACTGTTACTGACCGTCGCTAAAACGTAATGGCGTCGAGATGTCCGTCGGAAATAAATGAACAAACCGTAAATAACACCAAGTTTTATTTTTAAATCATTTAAAGATTGCTTAATATAGTAAGAAGTTTCGTTTCTTTAATCATTATGTAATTAAAAAGTAAAAAATCCAGAATTTTCTATCTTGATTTTCTCGACATTTTTATTTCGATATTACAGATCTTATTCACAAATTCCTCACTTCATAAACTTTTTTTTGTGCTGTAAAAAATGGACATTTTGTTTGCTCTGTACATATTTTTCTAAAAAATGCCGCATGGGATACCAAGAATAATAAAGTTAATTTAGATGATATTGACATATCGATTAACACATTCTTTTCAAGATATTGGCTCGTAAATATTTTGTCGAAAAAATAATGTAATCTAATTAAATTGGAAGTTATTTGCGTATAATAACAAACGAGTTGACTTGTCTTATTTTATTGCTCCTCAAACTGTAAATTATTCTAAAAACTGTAGTATGTACTTATGGAGTATCACAAATTCTATTAGTTCTATTCATTCCATTTGTTGACCAGAACAAAAGCCTTAATTAATATTTTAAAATTATTTTTGCGTTTTCAGCTTTATGATAGGTACATCAATGTGTAATCTACCTAAATTTTATAGTTACACGAGTTATTTAATAGCATAAGTAATGTATTTGGTTTCTCCATTTCGTATTTTGATATTCAATTATACATAGAAAATAAATAAAAACTTTTCACAAATAGACATAGACAAATTCGATCCTGCGCAAATAAACAATTCATGATGAACATTTTGTTACACCACCGTTTAATAAATAATCAGTACCTCTAATTAATTAGCTAATTAATGATTATTACCGTGCTGATTTGATAGCTTCACAAGAAAAAACATCTTTGATATAAAATCTATTAAACCAAACTTACTCATTAAAAAATCGTTTGATTTTTAAATTTTCTTGATATAAATTGTAATGATTTTAGCGTTTACGTATTTGATTTTGAATAGTAAACGCATAGTTAACCAAGACAATAATGACTCTACTAATTAATCCAATAAATGTTTCGTAACATGAAGCTGAATGTTGTCTATTACCATACATCTACTTTTGATACGGATGGACAGTACACTGGTTTGATTTCTAACTTAGACTTGTTCTTCGTTCAACAGTCACTTTTACCAATAAATTTAGATTCATAAATTACACACATCCATCGTTTGGTTTAATAGTTTAATAATTAGATCGTCTAATCAACTTCTATATATTGAATTCACAATAAAAATTGGAAACAATACTTTCCGCAAATGAGTGCCATGCCTTGAAGACACGCTTCTTCATCATCCGACACAATAGCTATCTGTTACACTTGTTCATCAGAAAGTTTCAGTCTTTCATGTAACGCTATAGAAAATGATCTAGAAGTAGATATAATTAGAATCAGTTATATTCAGAATATCTTTGCACCCTTACTGAGTGTCTTTTTTTTGGCTAGACTAGACACAAAAAGACTTTGCAAATGCAATAAATGCATTGAATGATTGATTTTTTTAAAATTCGCTTCTTATGATTAAACGTATGGCTTTGTCACAGGATGCTCTTTTCTATGCCCACTGATTAAGTGTTTTTTTCCATCTTAAAAACTGAATCTTTCTTGTGAACCAATCCAAACAAGCTAGTGTAGGCAGATGTGAAATTGTTTTATAAACCAATTAATGAAAACATACCTGCAAGAATATATGGAAGTTCTTAAGACAGAATCTAAGAAAAATCATTGGTGTCATAAATTTTGTTTAATCAACATAATGAACAAAGTCTCAAATATTTATAATAAAGTTCATTACTGAATTTCGGCAGTTATTAGAAGCATTTTGCACAAATAACTCAGATAGATCCAGTTGTCTCTTGAAAATCGACATTTGCTATAGTGCTACTCATCTTCAAAATTAAGCAAGTCAGAAACCTTATAAATTACTTATAGTAACAACAGGCAGGCGTAGAGTAATGGTTTGCTTCATTTGAAAATTCACAATCAAATTAGTTCTTTGAGCAGTTTGCAATTCTGTTTGTTTTTCCGAGATTGTTCATTACCATCTTAAAAACTGAATCTTTCTTTTGAACCAATTTAACTTCGCATTTTAAAAATATGAAAATTCTTAAGACAGAATCTAAGAAAAATCGTTGGTGTCATAAATTCTGTTCAATCAACGTAATGAAGAAAGTCACATCTTGATTCAATTCTCGCTTCTAACTTAAATATTTTAGTATCCTATATGTCAAATAAGGCTCCTTACTGAATTTTCGCAGTTATTAGAAGGAGTGTGTACAAATAACTGAGATAGATTCAGTTGTCTTTTGAAAATCGACATTTACTACAACTCTGCTTATCTTCGAAATTGAGCAAGTCAGAAATCTTATGCATTACTTATAGTAACAACAGACAGACAAGTGTAAAGTAATAGTTTGCTTCTTTTAGAAATTCACAATCAAATTAGTTCTTTGAGCAGTTTACAATTCTGTTTTCTTCCGAAATTGTTCATTACCAAAATTAAGCGGAAAGTACTTTTTTCTAAACACGCACTACAGTTACTTGCTTGCTTCAGTTATTTCTAGCTCCTGGGTCATTCCACTCCAAATCCACCTGACACCATGTGCCCTAATGTCTCAGAATTTCTTCATATTTCTTCCTTAAATGGCCTCTAAAAACTGTTTTCTGCTATTGAAAATGAATTTATTTTAACTTTTAAACCCAATGATCACCTTGTCGAAATTCTCAACAGTGAAGTAAAACGTAGCCTCTTATTATAATGGTCAAGAAATACAACAGGGTATCTTTTACCGTATTTAAATAAAAAACAACACTGTTTTGTACTATGACGTTTCGGGCTGTAAACGTTTTAATCGAAAAGCACCTACCTATTAAGTAAGCGTTCCAGAGAAGTTCAAAAGGAGCTTGTATCAACACTTCTGTCAGTACACTTTTGTGGTTGCTCAAACCGAACCTTGACATTTGGAATGAGCAACGAATTGTGGAAAATTTTATGTTTTGTTACTCATCGATATTTCTTTCAAAATTAGAGTTAGCTGATATCATTACTTTCCACTTCTGGGCGGTGCCCCCCTCCCATCACCGCCACTATTGCAATTGGTACTACATAGACTCTTAAAGTGTAATGGATAGAAGGAAGAAATATCAAATCAGCGTATTGCACAATGTATTCCAATGCTTCCTTTGAACGTCCCTGAAACACATGCTACAGATGTTTATCGATTTGATTCTTTACAGATAAAACTAGTTATTGACTCTCTTACAAGGTGTGCTGAAAAAGTGGTGAAATACTATTTTAATGAAAAACGTCGATGACGCATTCTTTTGTTTTTTTAAAGAAAATACCGCCAACAATTTTTTTTATATAACATGCCTACGTCATACTCCACTCGTGTTGAAAATTTCAACAAGGTGGTAGTTGGAGTTTGAAAGTTGCAATTATTTCACTTCAATAGAAAAAGAAATAACAAAAAGCGTCTTTTAGGGGCCATTTAGAGAAGTTGTATATTTTGTTTTGTACGTTTTCGGAACTGATAACAGAGTGTAAAAACGTAACTTTAATTTGACACCAAAGTTATTAAAATCCATTCACAAACAAAAGAATTATAGGCATTTTTATTATAAACAATGGCACAAAACTGAGCCGCATTCGTAATGACAATCGTGACATTTTCAAGATGACTTCATGAAACTACGAGTAATTTAGTCTTATATGTATCTATACAGGACACACACAAATTGTGAGACATGAATAGTTCGAATCTTTGGAGAGATAACTAACAATAGAATAAGATGTGTTACACTTTCCAGATTACCCGTTGGGTAAGTAGCTTTTTACCTGTACTGTAGTTTTTAGTTCAACTCTGCTTATTATAAAGAGCTTTTCAGTTTTCTTTTCTAACGTGCCATCCATACTAAATTGTCGCTCGTGCCTATTTCCAGAATAAACCACATTTGACCGTGTTATTCTTTGATCCATGAGTGTAGTTTCTCTTACATAGGTAGGTAGGTATGTCTAGAATAGGTTCTGGGTCAAAAAATAAATTTTCTTAGTTCTAGTCTGGTTAATAGGCCGACCTATCTGTTGCCATGAATAATCTAATTCCAAATAGCATTGTTTCATCAACGATTTTAGTAAAGGCAACAAATTAAAATAATTTTGCAAAACTGTAGTGGTTTGGTATCTGCTTCATTTCTGTGAATTCAAAGATTTGTCTGTCTTTGTTAGATTTGATACGTATTTGAATGATATACTTTTGCCGAACAGTCTAGTATCTTATGGCGAGTCTTCTGCTGGATCCCTATGTTTTTTGAATATCTAGGGGTTGAAGTGATACGTTGTGTTATCGTAGAGTTAATAAAATTCGAATTCACTAGAAAAAGGTTTTTGTGAAGAATGGGTAATTTATCTTCTACTAGGAATTTGGTATATGTTTAGGTCAAAATGCTGCTTGTTATGTATTTGAGGTTATTATTATTACACAATCACTTGATTTGAACTGCGGAGAAGCATTACTAGAGCTCAGAGCTATCAGACATAATTGTAGATGCCATTTGAATAAACTGTATAACTTCTATTATCTTTCTCAATACCTGAGCAAAACAAAAAAATAAACTGAGGGATTAGTCTTTGACTTTGAAAGGCTTTAAAGAGTTTGATTTTACTCGGAAGAAGAGCATTCCCTGAGAAAGATCTCCGAATCTGTTAGCAATGTGTGTGGGTTGTTTTGAAGGACACGTTGTATATTGGAATGGACTCAGTTTGGAAACAAATTCTCGCCCCAAATTGCTTTTACGCTGCTATAAATTAGGTACAGTATATACCTAAATGTAGCCTTCACCATCGCCTTTACTTCTTTTGTATGCTCAGCACAAAATTTGATGATTTTTTCTTACCATAGATTTCTTTTACTTGCTTGTTTTGGTTGTAAGAAGCTACGTAAAATGTATTCTGCAACAAAATGTTGTACGATATAAGGCTATAAGGATAAGGTAATATCTGCTCTGTAACTCTATCTGTATTCATAAAATTGGTTTAGTTCTTTTTCATTCTTCCAAATAAAGAAAACTTAGCTTTTTTATTTTTATCTTTTATAAGGTATGTTTTCTCTTTTGGTCTTTTTTTCCGTTGAAAATTGTCTTGATTAGTATTTCAAGTAATTTATTTTTTTCACTTAAAGCCTCTAGCCTTATTCCTCAAGTTTTCCTTCTTCTTCTTTCTAATTCTTGTTTTATTGCTGTCAGTTGCTGATTTTAAAATGGCATTATCCTTCTTGTCTTAATGTGTTTTCTAAGTAGACTCCAACATCTAATCGCACTTTTTAGCTGTTTATCAAATCATTCTGAGTAGTCTGTGGAAACCTCATCAAACCGTTTCGATTCTAGAAGGATATGGCATCATGCACATGCAACTGAGAATCTCAGAATTTAAAGTGGAAGCTTTTTGAGTCTATTGCATTCTAACATTTACGCAAACTGCCAGGTTTGTGTTATATCCAAGTGGGTGAGACCTCTTACCGCCATTAAGAGAAGCACAACCACTCATTTTTTCAGAATGGGTACTGGACAAGGTTTGCCCAAAATAATGTTATATACAAAAGCATTTCTCAAATCTCCACTTATGAAAAGATCTTTCTGCTGATCAACTTCTTGATGTAAAGACGATCGAATCAAGTTTGACTATGACAAACCTCAATATCGCAAACCATCAAATTCACCCCAAAATAGAAGTAGAAATAGCTGATGGATGTCTTTCAACTCTTTTTGATCGCGATATATTTACAGTATTCCTTTCTGATACAACACATCTGGAATTCTACGTTGAACGCTGGCATGTTAGTCAAAGTTATCAATATCCGAACACGTCGAAATCTTTGATTCCTTTGTGAGCGCTGAATCAAATTTAACAAAATTTGAGATGGGCATCTTTGAGCCTTGTATGAATATAACGTGTCGACGTTATTTTCCACAGATTTTGTAGAGAATTCGAATTTAATACATTAAGTAAACTAAGGTATGAAATCAAGTTTTATCTTCAAACCAATATGTCTGTGTCAGCAATACGTTTGGAACAGCTGAAAAGCTTAAGTTTTATTAGATTGAGTAGGTCTTTTAAAACACTACGAACTGTATTCCAAGGCTATGTTACATCTTCCGCTTGTTAAAAAACTGTCTAGGTTCACTGAAGAAATCTTCGGTTTGTTGAGCTTTATTTTAGCGAGTAAAGGCTTTAAGTCTTGCTCAGCTAATTTTTATTTACGTAGATATGACCTATACAGAACGTGATATCTGTCATTAATTAAAAAAGTTTGAATAAGGTTTAAGTATGATACAAGAATGGACTATCAGCTTCACAGAGAGCACTAATTCCTCTCTCTTGCATTTTTCGTAAAATCTTGCCTACCCAGCTGATTTATATTACGTCTTCTATGGATGTAGTAAAGATTTTCAGAGATAGGTTGGAGTTGTTTTTAAAAGATAAGTTCTCTGTTATTCGATATGCTTATCAACAAATTGAGTCAGTATAAAATGGTTTCGAGCTGGTCTTGTAATTTTTTAATCAAACTGCATTTAGTATACTGACTTTAAGAAACAACAAAGATTTGTTCACCTGTTTATAAATTCTACGTTCCTAACGAGTGTTTAATAATGCGTTTAATAAGTCAGCCTAAAAGATAGTTAACATAAGCTTGTGGAGAACGCAATAATAAACTAAATGTGAACGTTCTACTTTATTTGGAGTATTTTAATTTAGGATTAGTGCAGTTCAACATTCCACATTGTGTATTACTAATTAAGTATTACTGTCAAATTAAAACTAAATAAATAATAGGTATATGGATTACTTCTGTGGCTTATACATTTTTGAATAACACTATTTGTAACATTCACATTAATAACTTTTTTAACCTTCTCGGACAGACATCGCTTACCTAAAGCACGTCACATGTATGAACCGATAAAACCAAATCATTAGTAGTATTCCCATGTTCGATTGATGAATAGTTTAGTTTACGTCAGTGCGTGAGATTTTGAAATAAATATGACATCATTTGAGATAACGCTATAATACTAACTAAAGCTTCAACATTGTGAATATTTATTTCTACATATTTTTAATTAATCTACGTATCAGAAAAACTTTACGTTTCATCTTTGGTTTAAAATGCTTTACATAGAATTTACATGTCTTTGTTTTTATTTTAATAACTTTTAAGATCGGTTTCGCCTTCTTTGTAATTCAAATGCAAGTATTTTGAGTTCTTATGCTTGCTGTAAAATCTCTGTATTAAACTTAATTCTGATTTCTAGAATACGCCTCTGAGAACGAGATTCAAAATATAAGATTTCGTCTTCTGCCTTATGGTAAGTTAATACCAAACTTTTCCATTCCTGTAGTACTGAACACTACATAAGGATTTTCGTACTTTTCTGCGTAAAAGTTGCTTTTGTCAATATTTGATTAGGCTTACATAATTAGTTTAGATAGAGCAAGATTTACACAGTATCAAACTAAATTAGGCATTCGTCTGATGTTTTCGGCCTTGTTTGCTGATAGAAAAAAAATAAAGTGTTTACATTTGCAGTTTCCAAAATATGTGTAGATATACATAACTACCACAGATGTGTTTATTAACAAGACTTAAACATATGTAGTATTTATGAAGGTCTAATTACAAAAATTACGCGCAAACAATCGACTGAAGTAGCTCATAAAATAAATTCCAAATTACACTTATGGACAACCAATTTATTTATTAACTCCTTTACATGATATTGATTGTAAAGACTAATTAATATTGAATTATCTGAGATCCAAAGAGCCTTTCGAATGATTAAATAACCTCTTAACTATTTTTTTGCCAGAAATAACTAACCGATCTCTTATTCAAGTTTCTTGCATAAATCGTCAACCGGGAAGTCACGGGTCAACATCTTCTTTACCTGTCATTAGAGGGACAATGACCATCTATAGTTAACTAGACAATTGCTGACCTTGATGTAAAAAATTCTGATAGTACAATTTTTATGTTAGTCATAAAAAAGCTGCTCTACTAGCTCAGACACAGAACTTAAAACTGGAAGCTTCTCATAACTAAAACTGTCACTAAAAAGAGATTACTTTGACAGAGATCACAGATTCTCAGAACGAATTACAGTATGAGGTTTTTGGATTTTTATTACTCGACTAGGTCAAACACTTTAGTTCTTCGTTTGTTGATAGTGTCTTTTATTTTATTTACTTACGATACGTTAATGTCAACGTTTTAATACTCTTAAATCCATTACAGTCTTTAGCTAAATATGATACTTTTGGACGAATCTGAAACCAAGCTCGTCATTTTTTATTTGTTAATTTATGAACTCATTGAATTGTATCTTCAGAAACCCCTCGAGTCACCCCAGACTGTGAAATTTATTTTGGTTTTTACTAATATTTTTAGCATTTGTTTCCACTGAAATCAACATTATAAAAACAGTATGGAAGAAACGAAAATAAAGGTCTCCTGGTATGCAATCTCTTCTCAAATAAATTATTTTGTTTCTATAAAATCCGATTATCTTTATCAAAATATCTAGTTTCATCAGCAAAGTAAATCTGTCAAGAAACAGGCCCTGGCCCTCTTCTAAAAATAGCAGAGCTATGATGCGGCTTTATCAATTTATAATAATGCAAAGACATTGATGACAACTATGTTAGCTAAAAGCAAAAAACTACAGTTAAATGGTAATGATTAAAGCTCGGATTTTATGCAAAATGCTTGCATATTTTTTCGTTTTTGTTTTGCATCTTTTGCATATTTCAATGCAAGGCGCATACCTTTGCTTATCTTTCTAACCTTACAGCATATTTGTCGATTTTACGGTAACTTCTAAAGATTCCTTAAAACAAAAAGTTGATTCTTAATTTAATTGACAATATTTTAGTGTAGTTGTTGATTTTTGTTAGTACAAGGTGTTATATATTTTTACTCAAGATATGTTGAATTTGTATACTTTAGCTCTGCATTTGTTTTCATTGTCAGAAAGCATTAGTCTTTACTTAAACTTGTTTTTTAAGTTTGCATAATTATACTGTTTCATATTTTGGACATCTCTCTTCATATTTTGCACCAAATTCCTGCATATAAATCCGAGGTTTACTAATGACATATTTATCAAAACATCAGTAACTGCAACTTAAATAAATATATCAAGTGTAAGTAAATAATTTGAAATGAAGATGAAGTTCTTGAGACTAAGTACATTAGAAACCTTGGAATTAATTAAATTATGGAAGGTTTCAAACACTACGTACTTCAATATTATCTATTCTAAAAAGATTGTACAATTTAAAACTTAAAGTTTAAGTTTAAACTTTGGCCTCGGGATCTCTAGACTCTTTTGAAAACCAGAATCTGAGACAAACAACTACTTAAAAAGAAGTGACTACGATTGCTTCATATTTAATAATTTTTGGTCTGTAGAAGGACTACGTTAATATGGTTTGATTGTTCAACAGTCCTAGAGAAAAACTAAAGTTTAGTTTAATAGAAAAAACTGGTTGTAAAACAATTTTATCTACCCATTCACGAAACTACTATATCTAAGAATAAAATAAATAAAATGCAATAGATAGTAAGAAAGACTATAGGCTTCCAATTTCAGATATAATTCTATATAAGGATATAAATAATACTATAGATATTTTACTAGAATAGAACGTCAAACCTCCTCCTTGAGTGCACTCGCTAATTAATTGACCAATATGAATTGAGTTAGCACTTAGCAATTAACTCAAGAAATTCCTACCAAGAACTAAAAGAAGCTTGAGTGGAAAGAGTGCAAAAGAGAAGTCGTAGTCTCAAAACTCTCTAGACCGCAACCGCACCTCTTTCACTGATAGAATTGTCCGTCATCAACGCATACTTAAAGTATTACATAACTTAAAGAAAAATCTAAAATTGTTACTTGCTGCATGTTATTAGAACAGATATGTTCTGATAAAGGACTTAGAGACAGTAGCTATAGTATGATTAACAATTATATCGTTTTCAAACTTAATTGACTTCTCTTTATTGTTCATTTAAGAAATACTTAAATCTATAAACAAAATAAAAACAATTTTAAGAACGTCTCAAAAATTGTTTTGTTACTGTAGAAAAACCAACTAGAAGAGCTAATAATATTCGATATCCGTTTTGTTATGCTTTTAAATGAGAGTCTTTCGACACTGCGCAATTTCTTCGTTCATTTTCTTGAATAATGAAATATGAAAGGTGTGAGTAAACGTACCTTTACGTTATTATGAATTTTTGAACTTGTCACTTACGGCGTTTTCTTTTTTACCGTCGTATCGTATCGACAGTAGACCACTTAAATTATTAATTACTACGGAGTTTTAATTTTTTTGATTATGCCCTCACCATATCAACAGATTTATACCTTTTCATATTCTTTCATAAAATAAAAACGCTTACGTGAATGAAAGGGCGGATTTTAATATTGGAATCCAGGAAATAGATTTTTTCGTGCAAAAGCACTATTATTTCTACCTCCTGTTATGACAATAGTACAATTCAAAATTATCAGAATTTTTAAATAAAAATACAGTGCAAGAAGTCGCAAAAGTTAAGTGCTCGTAATTAGATTAATTTATTTTATGAACAAATCTTTAAAAGTACACATTTAAAATTTATAAAAGCTTAACATCAAGTTGTTTTATCTGAAACAAGATTCATAACTAAGAAATATAATTTTGGGAATAACTTAGAATGTCCCAATTCTATTAATTTCAAAAAAGTTTTTCTGATAAAATTGGGATAGGCAAATCGAATTGATAATATTGAAGAGTGAAGTGGATTAACTTCTTCAACTTTGACAAAATCCTGTTTTGGTCTATCTAGAGATCTTTTTTGAAAGTCACTAAGAAAATATCAAATCCAAAGACTTACTCATCTCAAAGTCAAGGAAAGAATTGTAGAACCAATGGGTGAAATCAAAGTTTTCAAAGTTTGCTCTTAAAAGACAGACAGACATAAAAATAGGTGCAAGCTCAGAATAATGACCTACCTGAACAAAGCATATACTCTCTGTCTTATATTCTTAGACAACAGGCAATTTGTTAACATTAAAATTGATTTTTATGCGAAATAGATGACTAAGCCGATTTTATTTCGTCTATCAAGTCACAATTTATTTTTTTCCAACCCTGTTTGTTGATCGGCTGGGTAGCTCCAACTAGTGTTTTTGTTAAGGTTGCTGTTCTAAACACTCCTTTATCATTGGTTGTTTAGTATCGGAACGTAATTTTTTTATCGTTTGCTTTTAATTTTTTGGCATATGTCGTTAAGGTGAGCTGTATCAATTAAAAATTAAAATTTTTCTTTCCTTGCACTATTGTTTCCAAAAATTAGCGCTTACTAGGTTTTTTGGTCTTTGGAAATTTATATATATATTGCATTTTTCTTGCATTTGTTTACACTGAAGGAATTTCTGGTTTTTTTTGTAACATTTCTTTCTTCATTCTCGGTTCTTTCTCTTTTTTCCGAGAGTCCCTTTTTTGATTGATACAGTGGTATCCTGTTTGACAAGGTTGTTGTTCGTTTAAATTTTCGTCTGAATTTTTGACATGTATTTATACATAATAGTGCATTGTCTTCGTCTTTAGTGAAATGTTTTAACCTTTACAAATCTACCATTGAAACAAGCAGTTTCATCAAGCTTCAACTCTTTAGTTTTTCAAAAAACAGGATCATCGTTAGTGTTACATCAGAAACGTTGATGATAAGGAGACTATATTGTGTATATTCTCCGTTTAGTGGTTAATCATTAGGTAAAATAATTTTTACTTCAGGTCAGTTTACCAATGTTTGCTTACATAAGGGTTTTGATCGTGTTTCTGAGGCACTAGAAACATAATCAGCTAGGTTCATTCAGATATTATGCTAAAATCAAAGAGTATTTAGCGTTTAAAACGCCAAGATCTTTGCCAAAAGATTTTCTTTCTTCAAATTAACAAACACTGGAATTTTCAGTAGAACTGTATTTAAATCAAAATCTAAAAGGCGTTCTTGACTCAGCAGTTTTAATTAGAAAATGCCTTTAGATTATTTTGAAGATTGACCAAAAATAGTTGATCCTATCTTTGTTACATGCTAGTATGAATTACATTTTCTTCCAAAAATGTAGCCTTTGTAGCAATTTTGATGCCACTTTTACTAAAACGAAGGTTGATAACTACCAATATAACTAAAATCAGATACGCCAAGGCATAATGAGGTCGTTCAAGTCAGTATTCATCACAGTTTCTTGAGTGTTTTACGTATATACATCCATTGTATAACCAAGACCGTCCGAGTTGAATGGAACATATCTTCTCTAACAACTTTCTTGTACTTACATAAGTACGATACATTCCTATTTTATTTAGTCTTCCCTGCTCATTGAAGCTTTAGCAATTTTTGTGAGTTTACAATTGACTTCTTATCTGCGTCAATGTCAGACACAAAATTAGTATATTCATGTATTTGCATTATTCTTCTTATAAATTTTTAAAAAATCAACTTGAATACTTTCAGAATAGAAATTTTAATATTGATAGAACGAAATGTAATATTTAAACGTTTTAGACCATTGAGGAGTGGTGTAATACCCGAAATGTTTCTAAACAAATTTTAAATAAACTATTGTGCTTCACTAAACGTCCAGAAATGGTAGATGTATTTAAATAAAATTTAAGCAAGTAAATAAAAATTGATGCTAAATCATTCATCAACGTTCTGTTATACGACAGCTTCTCGAGCAGCCTGATCTTCAAGACGAAGAGCAGCTGAAGGATGCTGCAAAACTGTCAACCGCCTACGTATCATGCCCCATAATATATGTTTAATGAGTGATAAGTCCAGGAATTAACATTATGCGCCTTAAAATGTTGCAATGTAACAAGTACAATGTGTAGACGAGCATCGTCTTGCTGAAAAAGAAGAGCATACGGCTACAATACACGAAATGAAAACTATAGAAGATGTACTTCCCAAACGAATAATATCAACCGTGCGCATCACATGACGCTTTACAGGCTATTGTCTTTCATTTCCTCCCTTTTTGGCAACAGTTGTGCTGGCACCGATGTCTTTTTGAATTTGGAGAGTCCAGTCCAAAACATTTAAATCTTTGGAATATTGTTGCAATTGAAACAACCCTACTCTTTACTCCATACCACGCGTTTGCTATAAATATTTAGTGTAAATTAATCTCTTGTGGTCTAAGACACCGGTATTGGCGATTTGTAGTACGTCTGCATACTCCAGCGTCCTGACAACGTCTCTTTTATCCCGTCTTGCAATTTCTTAATACAAAATGTTACAAGTGAAAGTTCATAAAGATCCACAACTCCAACTTCCTCAAACCCGAACAATTGAACATAATTTGTATGTCTTTTTACTAGTAGAACTGTTAAGTGACAACTAATTGACAAGCAAATACATTGTTTACAATTCATGAACAAAATAAGTTTTTGATTAAAGATCAAAAAAGCGTTAAAGAGATTTTCTGCCGTTAATAAGAATTCTTAAAATTCACGTGGTTAGCTACTTAATGTTAAACGAATAGTCACCCTAATGCGAGATTAAAGTTTTGCTGAAGGTATTCTTTACAATTCTCTTAACTAACAACAGCTTTCTTAAGTTCTACTCTTTTTCAACTATACATATGTATTTTTATGTAGTTAAAGATGATCTAGAGTTTCTTCTAGAATAGAGATGATTAATGTTTTTAGGCTTACGTAACAGAAGATTTAACTGGTTTCAAGCATTCTCTGTACATTCTTCTTTGTTGTAATATCGAAAAATCTCAAAAATTGTATTAGTTTGGTATCATAAGCTAGGAATAATAAATTACAAATAGAACATTTATAAATGTGTGTTTTGCAGCACCTGAAGTGCTTTGCACAAATCAAACGGAATTTGTAGGTTGATATTGTTATAGAAATCATCAATCTAGGTACTGACAGCAATGTTTACAAATAGTTTATGTTTTGTTTGACGATAATCTATAGCAACAGTTTCAATTACAAACAGTGATTTCAACGTCCTTCCTTATTTAGAATGATTAGTGATCACAAATTTTTTGAATTAATCTCAAACTTTTAAAGATTTTTTCTTGCAGTGCAAGAGGCTCAGTAATTATTTCTGTTGGTAAACCTCATTGCAGCAACTAGACTTTTTTCTGAAAATTAGAATAAAGTTGACTCCTCTAGTGTTTAGAATATATGAATTAACATTGTTCGTATTTAGCTTAATAGCTTAATATAAATGTTTTTAATTTATCAGTTGTTTTTATCTCTCAATCAACCCGGCCATAAAACAAAGAAAAATGGCTTCCGTTATAAGAAATTACTGTCGATAGACGTAAACGTTTAAGATTTTTATGTTTTTTTTTGAATTCCTTTGCATTCGTCCAAAATATATCCTGTTTGATACAGTTTTCTACGACCTCATTTAGAGAATATGCTGTTACGATACAAATTGGATTAGAACTGCTGCTGACAATCTAGAATTTTTAAATTTATTTGAATTACGTCATTCCTACGTAAAGCACCATCAGAAGAATTCAGAATCTTGAGATATTGCATAATATATTTCTTCAAAATTCCACATTATTTACATCAACCACTTTGGAGTGTAGTCGAGTTTTCTCTATTTGGTTGTTGAGGTCGACTAGTACACATTAATTAAAGTTGTTCAGCATAATAATGGAAATTTAATTACAACTATAAACACAGGTATGTCGCTTTATGTAGTGCCAAGTGTCAATAGATTTATTAAACAAAGATGCCTTTGTTAGACCTATAGAAATTTAATTTTGTGTAATATTAAAGAGTTTAGTAGGCTGAATATTTAATAAAATAAGAAAATATTCCACCTCAAACAGGATTCAAACTTACAAACTTTGAGAAAAAGTTATACATGCAAGAAACTGAAAATATGTTGCATTTTGATTTTTTTTTTATTAACAATAAAATCCAATACGTCCAAACTAAACTAAATACCAGCAGCTTTTATTTTCTAAAATGTATGAGCAGACTAACCAACTGAAACACCTTTAGATCACATACAGGAACATCTAAATGGCTGTGGTCCAGTCAATGAATGCCCAAAAGCGGATTGTAGAGGACATGGAATGGGAGAGAATTTTTCTCTTGAGGAATGTGTTGGGGGCAGTTAGGAGCCAAAGATACTAAAAGCCCTGCCGCTTCAGGGGGGAGGGGGGTAGAAAGGTCCCTCTTTTCGTTTTCTTGTTTATAACTCGGAAACGGTGCGTCGTACGCTAAAACGTATTCCCTACAAAACAAAAGACAATTAAATTTCCTACAAGACCATTTATATTTATTTTCTTCGTATGTGTTACAGTTTCCGGGATATTCGCCAGCGAAAATCGATTATTCTCAAAAAACTTTTTTTTGACTCACATTTTTCGTCAAACTTGTCCTTTTAACTCCTCAGGCTTATGTTTTACAAAAAAAGTCGTCAGACAGGAAATTGTAGAGCATTTAATTTCTTTTAGAAATTTGTAATAGTTAGTTACTAATTTATCTTCTACTGGTCAGAAGTTACAGCAATTTGAAGTTTTCGGATACATTTCATGATTTTTCAAAAAAAGTCAATGAAGGAGGCAAAGATACTAAAATCCCCGCCTCTAGCTCTGCCGCTTCAGGGAGGTGGTGGTGGAAGGGTACCTTTTGTCGGTTTTTCGTTTATAACTCGGAAATGGTGCGCCGTACGGTGAAAAGTACCGCTTACAAAATAAAAGATAATTAAATTTCCTACAAGAATGTTTACATTTAATTCCTTCCTATGTGCGATAGTTTCCGAGATACTCGCCATCGCAAACCGGTAATTTTTGAAAAACTTTTTTTACCTCACATTTTTCGTCGAAGTTGTCCTTCTAACTCCTCAGCCTTATGTTTTCGGAAAAGTCGTCAGAAAAAAAGCAGTAGAGCATTACATTCCTTTTAGAAATATGTATATTTACTAATTTATGTTCGACAGGTCAGAAGTTACAGCAATTTAAAATTCTCGGATAAATTTCGTGATTTTTCAAGAAAACTATACTTTTGTTATTATTGTTATTTATGTGTTAAAAAACTGGAATTTGCCAAGTCTAGGTAAGATTTTTCTTAAATTTTAGTTTCTTAATACATAAATAACGATAATAACAAAAGTGTAGCTTTCTTGAGAAATTACGAAATTTATCCGAAAATTTCAAATTGCTGGAACGTCTGACCTGTCGAAGATAAATTAGTAAATATACATATTTCTAAAGGAAATTTAATGCTCTACAACCTCCTCTCTGACGACTTTTTCGAAATAATAAGGCTGCGGAGTTAGAAGGACAACTTCGACGAAAAATGTTGGGCAAAAAAAGTTTTTCAAAAATTTTTGACTTGCGCTGGCGAATATCTCGGAAACTATAACACATAGAAAGAAAACGAATATATACATTCTTGTAGGAAATTTAATTATCTTTTATTTTGGGAGCAATACTTTTCACCGTACGGTGCACCATTTCCGAGTTATAAACGAAAAACCGACAAAAGGGACCTTTCCACCCCCACTACCCCTGAAGCGGCAGAGCTAGGGGCGGAGACTTTTAGTACCTTTGTCTTCTTACTACCCGTAACATATTCCTTAAGAGAAGAATTCCTCTACAACCCCCTTTTGGGTATTCATTGACTTTTCTTGAAAAATCACGAAATGTATCCGAAAACTTCAAATTGCTGTTAACTTCTGACCAGTAGAAAATAAATTAGTAAGTATTACATATTTCTAAAGGAGACTGAATGCTTTGCAATTTCCTGTTTGACAACTTTTTTGTAAAACATAAGGCTGCGGAGTTAGAAGGACAAGTTTGACGAAAAATGTGAAGCAAAAAAAGTTTTACGGAAATTATCAATTTTCGCTGGCAAATATCTCGGAAACTATAACACATAGAAAGAAAATGAATATAAACAGTCTTGTAGCAAATTTAACGATCTTTTGTTTTGTATGGGATACTTTTTACCCTACGACGCAGCGTTTCTGAGTTATAAGCAAAAAACCTTTGACTCCTAACTACCCCCAACACATTTCTCAAGAGAAAAATTTTCCCCCATTCTATGGTCTCTCGTTGACTGGACTACTATTGGTTGGCAATTTTTACCGACTCTTTTGAGTTGATATCAAAACAACTAAAATATGATGAGTATATATAACTGAGTTGGTATAATAAATTTGTTCAACCAAAAGCTACAACAAAATAAACTCGGTGTGTGAAATTAGTATTCTTGGAGACCTTATAAAGAAATTCTGCAATTGTCAATACTCACTGCTATCAACTATTGCTGCGTTTGAATAAATAAACCAGTGATTGATTAAGGTTCGCTTGTAAATAACTTGCTGTTGTAATTAATCCAAAATTGATAATCTCATCACTATATTTTTTAAATTACCTATGTGAGAAAACTATAAAAGGTTCTAGATAATTTCAAATACTTATACCTTGCCTACTAGAAACACCTATTTGGCTCAAGAAAAAAACGAATTTCTAAGATTTCTGAATTTTATGAAAAAAATATAAAGCGACATTTGTTAGTAAAGTTTACAAGAAAAGTAAAATTGGAATGACTAAAATTTTAATTAATCTAAGCGGTAAAGTAGGCTATAACATTCTGTGTGATTTCGATACCAGTTCAAATCTTATACTTGGTCTTTAGCAAATCCAAATAGAAATTTGATGGCAGTACTAAACCCAAAGCAGTTACTTCCATCTCCACAGCTATGAAACGTCTATAATTCGCCATGCTCGTTGTTCTTGCTTGGTCTTTGTCATGATCGACTGATTGATATTTTCAAAAAATTAACACATTACATAACGTTCGACAGAAAATCACAAGCAATATAGTAGGTACTACGCAATTCAAAACCACATACTTAATGTAGATAAATTAAAACTTAATATTGAACACAAAACTTTTTCGGTTTTGGCAGTGAGGATGTTTAGGCCTCAATAGATTTATTCCTTGGTGAGAAACATAAAACCAGAGGACCAGATATGTAAAAACTAACAATTTTCGGAATTTTACATTGCAGTATCTTTTGGATATGTTACTACAAGCAACCGAAGCGCAGCGTAAACCACAAAGGACATCAATGCTCATGGGTGCTGCATTGTACAATCGGAAGTGGGCATCTGTCAGTAAGGGTCGTGCTTAGATTTCATGGAGATGTAAAGATGAAACAACAGAGCTGAGTTCTGCTTAGATGCGACAGAATCAGAATTTTTATTTCAAAGTTTCGCTACTATAAGTCGTACAGGTATGACCATATTCAACTTTCATAATTTGTTTGCTTAGTAACGAAAAATATAACTAAAACAACTGTGTTTGAGAACTTGTATGGTAAATAGTAGTCTAGTAAAATTAGGAATCAACCCGGAAATAGGTAATTGCAACAGAATTCTTCAACTGCATCACATAATTTCATCTACACTGCTAAAAATAATTAGAGGAACGCTTCTTTACAGTTGAATAACTTTTTAATTTGCGACACTGTACAAATCTAACTAAGAATATCTTAAAGATTAACATTTTGTTCGAATAAAACTGCGAAAAAAATAGGTATTTACTTATCACTCTTGAGATAACGATATCAATTTAAAAAAAAACTACAAGAAATAAAATGAAACTAACAATGAAAATTTCAATTCAGAAATATAGTGTGCTTTGGTATAGTAAATTATGTTGACAGTTGATTATAAATTGTTGAGTTTCACATCAGTTACATCGAAATGAGGTATCTAAATGAAGCAGAAGTTGTTTGTGTTGTTGCAGCTATTGAGAATGGCATCACTACTCGACAAATTGCAAAAAATTTTATTGTGAGCCCTTCTGTTGTTCATCGTGTATGGAATCGTTAGCTAGAAACAGGAGGATATAAAAGACGAATTGGACAAGGTCCTAAGAGGAAAACAAATCGAATCCAAGATCGATTTTTAATCCTATCATCTTTACGTTCTCGCACATCTACAGCAAAACATCTTCAAAGTAGGCTAAGAACGACTCATGGATTAGAGATTTCTGGCCAGACTGTTAGGAATAGACTAAAAGAAGGAAACCTGAGACCAAAAAGACCCGGGGAAAAACCAATTTTAATGCAGCATCACATAAGATCTCGTTTAAATTTTGTTCGTGAACATGCCGCATGGCAATTTAGACACTGGAGACCAGTACTGTTCTCAGATGAATCACGATCCCGTTTTAGTCGTTGTCATGGTCGAGTACGTGTATATCGACGACCAAATGAACGGAATTCTGCAACTACCGCGCGAGAAGTTGAAGAATTTGATAGTGGATCTGTGAACAGATCTTGCAGTAGTTCCAAGAAACCTAACAGCTTAACGATATATTGACCTTATTCTGGAAAATCATGTTGTACCAGCCGCTTATGGTTTAGGTCCTAATTTTGTATTTATGCAAGACAATGCAAGGCCTTATACTGCGGCTATCACCATGAACTTTTTTCACCACCATGGGATTTAAACTATGGGTTGGCCTCCGCTAAATCCTGACCTAAACCCCATCGAACATCTTTGGGACTTGTTGGACAGACGTGTTCGGAGGCGTCCAGACCCACCTTAGACTCTCCAACAGTTAGTAGATGGGAGAATATACCTCAAGAAGACATTCGTAGGCTCATTTGAAGCATGCCCCGAAGGTGTCAGGCAGTTCTTCGTGCCAATGGAAGACACACACATTATTGGTGAAACAGACCTTCTCTGCAACTTTACGTTATTTAGGTAGGGTGACTTGCTCTTTACTTTATTTTTTGTAATTTCTTGGTATTGGTATTGTTATCTGATGAATTTTTCTGTTAAGTTTGTTATATTTTCGCAAATTTGTTGGCAAAATGTTAATCTTTCAGATATTTATAATTACATTTGTACGTTGTTGCATATTAAAAAAGTTCTTCACATGTACATAAACGTTCCTCTAATTATTTTGAGCAGTGTATATAATGATTAGGATGTAAATAGAAAGAGATACGCGATAGAAAAAAATGCGCTTACAGAAAGTACAACTTGAACTGGATTCTGCTTATTCATGTTGTTGTGGCAAAGTTCGTCATCGTTACGTGCAAAAAGGATGACTCAGTATATGATCTTCGTTTGTTTTGCCAAGATATTTTGGACAATCGAATTTTGATCACCTATGGGCCATGTACATATATAGATGACCATAATCCAGGCCTTTTACAAAATCTTTTGTTTTCTTCGGATACCACCATGATTGTGTCTCAATTGCAATCAGTTGGGTTGTCAAGTCTGGAGGAAAAAATTCGACTATTTTAAAGTAACACTGAGTATCTAAAGGTGATTTTTGAAGACTTAAAGACGAATCTGAAAAAAAGTGTTAAGATTCGATTGATGGGTGTTTTGCATTTATTGGTTACCGACCCTTTGGTTCTTGATCATTTATTAGTGATTAATAACGAGTTGCACATCGTCTCAATTTGTTGTATCTATGAACATTGTACAGAGTGAATTTTATAAAGTAAATAATTTAGTTAACTTTTTTATATGAAAAGTTGTAGTGTTCTGCTTTCACAGATATAAATTAGAATTAATTTACAAATCTTTTCGAGGGTGAAATAATATTATTATTATTCATGATTATCTACCAGGTAGATAGAAAACAAAATAATTTATCTCTTTTATTGGTAGAGTAGTCTCTAATTCTACTCATTTGAATAATTACCAAACTTTTCTTAGAGGTGTCTGCGCCGCAGCTATTAAGTCTATTGTAGGCTCTAGTTAGCTTGGTGCTTCTAAAGAATCTAAAGAATCCTGTAAGCGTCAGAAAAATAAACTACACAATTGTGGATTGAAGGAGGTATGTCTACTAAAAATTAAAAAAAATAAAATTGAAACCAAGGCACAGACAGCGTGTCTTTCTTTCAGTGTATAGGGTGATTGATAACATAAAGCAGGGGTCCCCAACATTTTAGTTTTTCAAAGTAAATTTATAGTTGGACATAGTTAATAGTACACATAGTATACAAAACATTTTATTGAAAACTTAATTTTTTTATCGTGGTCGTACAGTGGCGGGCACAGGTAAAACGATCGCCGGGCGCCATGGTGCCCGCGGGCATAAAGTGTAAAGTGCAATCTCAGATTTACTAATAAGTCCGAATCTTGTTGAGATTACGAAACATAAAAAATGTTTGTGTAAAATCACGTGAAGGTGTATCTTACACATTGATTCTACTAAAATGCTAATAATACAATAAAAGGAAGAGAGCTGGAGAAGTTCAAAATTATAAAAATTTAAGAAGTCAAAATAGCTGTTAAACTGAAAAATGTAAGTAAAATAAATCGAATTTAAATAATGCAATAAAACGAAAATAAAGCATTACAGCTAGAAAAATTTATGAAATATTACATGAAAACTAAAAACAACGGTTTTACCGAGTGAAAGAACAAAATTAAAAACTTACTTTTTGTATTTTTTGCAAAACAAGAGTTTTCAACATTAAATTCAAATGATCGAAATTGTTTAGTTAATAGTTTCCTTTTCATATACGGTCGCTTTGTAAATCGTAAATAAAACAAGGTTTATTCATAAAGAAGAATGACAACTATGTATTTTTTAAATAACATTGAGTTAACCTAGATATCACAAAGGCAATTTTGTGGTGGTTACAAGTTCAAGCAGGCGTTCGCTGGACGGCTAATTTTTCGATCTGCAGTATGAAGCAATGAATAATGAATAAAAAAACAAAACTTTTTTAACAACGACAAAATGCGGTGCATAAATCCACATTACGTAGAGATAAGGCCGGTTTCTGCACGTTGGCTGGAATGAAAAACTCGGGAAAACTTTAATTTCGCCCGCGGAGCCTGTAAAATATTGCTTTAATCTCTGCGAAACGTGAAAAATAACGCGTCTCTTCGCCTTAGCTGAATTTAAATTACTTGTATAATCCTTTAAAGGACGAATAAAAATGCGGATGCCCTCTCGTATAAAGCAGCTTATGGTCAGGCTGCGGTCTCATATATTTTTGTCAAAAAATAAAAAAAGCGCCCGCCCGGAAACTTTATTGGATCAGGCGGGAGGATTTTCCTACAAAAAGGAACCTTCTTAAAAAATGTTTCTCTCTTTTGTTGGCTGGTGTTGAATTTCACACGACTTTTTCAGACCCGCTTGATTAATTTATTATAGCAATTTGTGGTTGACATTTAAAACGACGATAAAAAATTACCATATTCTTTTAAAAGTTAAAGCATACATTATGTCGCTTTCGTAAGGTTTCATTAAAAAATATTAAAAATTCTGCAGATATTTCATAGTCATAAAAGAACATTAATAAACAAACAAAGGAAAGGTTTCATCATAATTACGCAGTTTTTAGAAAACTGCTTCTGGTATGTATGCAACAGGGTACTTTAAACTTTTGTAAATCTAGAACCACTCTTTATTGTGATAACACTAATAAATCATCATTAAACAAAGAAAAAAAATTCCATGTTTCATGAAAATGTTTTCATCACATTTTCCAGAAGTTTAGTCTTATCCTTTTTATAACGAGCTCTCCAGTGAACGGCGTCGAGTCGTTACTTCCACTTCATTTTAGAAATTTCTCGTCTCTCAGAGGAGTGATACCTTAGAAGCTATAGGTAAAGTTTTAATTAAATTTTGCCGGGAGTATGGCGGCCATGACTGTGCGGAGGCCCGGGGGCCCCGAGGTCATCCATCAAGGACCCTTCGGACCTCACACCCATACCCATCAGGGCGGCTTCGCGCAACCACTACCAATTTCTCTTGCTGCTAAAACAAGTAAAAGCGGACAGATACTGTAGGTGGTTAATCCTGAAAAGTTTAAATAGGAATTCGGGTTGCATTTTCCGAGGAAATTAAGCAGCTTTTTTGTGCGTTGTTTCTAAAAGTTAGTTTGGTAAAATACTTCGGCTTTTTTTTCGAAAGGCACAGACGCGAATGATGAGGGTAATATTTTGTTTGTCTTTTATATTGGGTGGAAGGTATCTATAATGGTGGGGCATTTATTTCCAACGAAAGCTTTTGTATTTGTTCTTTTCTAATTTTGAAATTGAATTCAATTCACTAACTTTTAATGGTTTTGGAAACATTTTAAAGAGGTCATTTAAACCATCATAAAACTGGAAACAACACCTAATGTATCAAACCTTTTATTAGGTAGTCTCACTTACCTAATGTTGTTCGTCTATTAGTTGCAAATGTCATTTTCTATTACTTCAAGGCTTTTAACGGGACAGGTTGTCCAAAAACAAAAGTCTGTTCTGACTGCACGTTTGATTATTTGTAGAATAAGTCACATGATTTAATGAAGAGGAAATCTAAACATAAAGCTTTTTAGAAACAAGATTTGTCAATTTTATATTTACTTTAACATACTCCATTTATCTTTTGGGCATTGTGATTGTCATACTCAAATAATAAAATAAAGTTTAAAATAAAGCAGCGTTTTGAGAAAGTTACATTTTTTTGTTACTAAAGGCTGTTCATCACAAAAAGTTCAAGCTTTATATTTAATTGCAGAGCGCTTTTAAGAGTCACTCTTCATTGTTTTAACGCTAAACATTTAAACGCCCACGAATAATTTTAAACGAATTATAATTTCTACTTTAGAAAACTCTAACTTGATAATTTTTTGTAACTTAATAGCCATCATGTGGATGTTCAGTTCTTAACAACAAAAAAAAATGGAAAGTGCCCATTTACTTTGTTAAGAACAATCTGTTATTGAATTTTTTACCCAACTTTTCTGAAAAACGAAATTTCTTAGTGTAAACAAACCAAAATAAAGTTTATAACGTATGAAATATGTAAAGTACTTAACGGAATTATCATGACGTAATATTATAGAACAAAACTATC
Organism: Ignelater luminosus; assembly: GCA_011009095.1. NCBI lineage: Eukaryota > Metazoa > Arthropoda > Insecta > Coleoptera > Elateridae > Ignelater > Ignelater luminosus. The sequence continues at coordinate 8,131 of VTPC01002855.1, read as the reverse complement.
AACATACAAAGATTAAATCCACCAGCATCAGTAGCAACATACTAAAATATAAAATAAACAAGAAGATTAAACAAATAATTAAATTCGATTACAATAACATACTTTAGACAAAGTCACTAATGCCAACAGGGAATACAATTTAGAACACGAGAGACAATGGTGTTCCGACAGATCATATTTGCTATTATGCAGAGCTGGTTATTAGAACTTGGTCATTTGAAGTGCAAAAGACGATCAGATAAATATCAACAGCAAATGTTTGGTTTAGCCAGATTTCCACCGATCAGAACTTAACGATAAAATAATACAAAAGAATTGTAAAGATTCAACTAAAATCAAGACAAAGTTTCCCAAATATCCAGCTTTAGTGCAGAAAGAAAATAAATAAAATGCTGAACTCAATTAGGTATCAAAGCTTTATCAAAAGCTTGCAATGGGTGTATTTTTTATAGTTTCGAAGACTATTGGCTAAAACAGAAAGATTGGTTTTGATATATTATCTGGCAGTGAACGTGTAGTTTGTTTAACATTTCAGACGTGGATGAACAGAAGGTATACATAGTAGTGAACAAATTGAGCAGAAATAGAAAATATTAGAAAGAAACAAGATCGTATCACAAGCCGCGATCAGCTTAAGTATTTAGATATAATATTAATATTTTATCAAATGCAAAACAGCCGAATCACGTGTTAGGGAGAAATTAAACACATCTTGTATCAGTAACATTTAGAATATAACCTGAATAAGGTAAAAGTAGTACACGCAGTTCATACCATCTAAAGATAATGGAGATATGTAGTTTTGCTAATGCCAGACTGAATTTGAGACAGCGTCAAGACTCTTTAATATGATAATCCACTTTCCAGATTGTTTCTTTTGCCATCTAATTTTTTATTTGCTTCATATTTATGATAACTAGTATCAATTATTAAGATAGAAGGGAAGTAGCTAAGTTGTAAGTTTTCAGCATCCTTTCTCTCTAAATCAACATCTTCTAGAAGCCAGAATAATCCAAGACATAAGGCAATCAGTAAAATAATCTGGAAACCTAAATAACTCTTGTATGCTTACGTGATACACTATAGAATATCCTGAGTTTACAAGCATTTTAGGAATAAGTTCATAGCATAGGTATACAAATGAAAACACCTAGGAAGCTTAGCACTAGACATATCCCTTTCCGACCGACATTTAGTCACAGAGTTTTATTTTATTTCAATTCTTATTTTAGGATCGACTGATTTATCACAAGATCAAGACCTTGCTGAAACCAGGATAATGCAGAATTTATCAAAACAATATCTGCCAGCCCATGTAAAGAAACTTAAAATCAACTTTCTAGATCGGGCTTATGTGCAACTCAGAGTTTTAAATCAGTTGAGATTTTTATTTGATTTTAAGAACTGGTGAAACACTAATAGAGAACTGAACAACCCTTGCAATTATCTAATTCTTTATCTAGAACAAATCAGGTTTCTTGATTCTTTTGAACAAATCAATCTCTTTGGACCTATTGCACTTTAGCTGGGGCTGTTTGCGTTTTTGGAATAAGTCGTACTTTATGAACCGGTAGAATTTTATGTATTGTATAATCCTGATACAGTTTCCTTTGTGAGGTAGAAAATGCTAAAAAGGCTCTACAACTCAAAAAACTAACAATTTTAGCACTTTCTACAACCTTCTCACATTTCTACAATTCCTAGAGACCCTGAAATATCCATTTGGCGATATCAATTGGTTCGTTGACTTTCGACTAATATAGAAGTAACTGAAAACTAGAAAGGGGCATCTACAAGTGGCACCAGGGTGGGAATCAAATTTTTCCATCTCTAATCTATGTCTATATAGCATAGGTTATTACCTATATTTGCGAAAGATTTGCTTCTGACATGTAGGTTCCTAACATTTATGTTCTACTGGCTTCATGACAGATACATTGCAAAATCAAACATGAATCAGACTAGACTTTTTTGGCCATAATAAAAACTTAATTATTAAAGGAAAGACTTGACGCCAAATAAACTATTATTTGTTTATTATATATTATTATTGGAGAGTTCATTACAAGGACCTATCAAATCCATTTTTGGGTTAAAACTAGATTCTTATTTTTTCTTGTCCAGTTTGTAATATCAAATGTATTCTGCGCAAGAATAAGACTTTTACGTTAGTTTTTAAGCTTACAGCGGTTATTTTTGGTTGCCTACTGTAAGTGACTTGATACGTTTTTCATTTCTCCTAAAACTTTTACTCTAGTGGACTTAAGCGGTTCTTGCATTGGACCCTTAAATTAGACCTTGTTGTGGTTTTAAAGTGCAACTGTAAAATATACCGAGTGGAGTTTCAAACCAGTACATTCACTATAAAATTTTGCTCAAGTAAAAATATTTGCAATTAGTCTTGTATTGCTAGATGAGCAGGCTGATTTACTAAATTTTGATAAGGAGAGATGAAAGATTTGCAATAGTAGGACTGGAAGGTGCGTTCTGATATCAAGACTACAGCAGAAAAGATCTTTGTTAGTATGAGACAAACAGGGTGTCGCATTAGTAGTTAGAGGCCATCGTCAACACCGTTTTTGATATGATTGCAATTCATTTTACTTTAGGTTTGATTGCAGTAAGCAGACCTTTTTTTCTAACTCTACCCATTCTTTGAGAACTCTATGAGATCAATATTATAAAATACGCAAGACATATAAAATATTTAGACCCTTATTCCCAATTTCTTTTGAGTGGTAAAATTAGCTAGTTCCACGCTTTTGTGTGAAACATTTAGTTGTTAATCAAGTAATGAGGGATTAAAGAAATAGGTTGTTATGCATTTATGTTGTTTCTATGTGCTCGTATGAATATATCTACCTTACAGAGTTTACTGAAAAACTAATTTTTGTGATGGACATAATTAAATCTTCCCCAACTTGTTTGTTGCTGCCTGAGCTGAGACTTTCACATTTAAATACATTCAAAATGTTAGTAATCATCGTTCTCTTAAGTATTGAAGACTCCTACTACATTGAGTTTTCTAAATTTAATTCAGTTGCGTGTCTCGCAAAATTATAAAATTAATTGCGTGTTCTGCAAGAAAATTGGTACAACATTGTGTCGATGCTTAAGTAGAGGTGTTTTCGGATATCATCAGAATTACTAGACCAGAAGGCATAGAAATTATAAAAACAACATTTCTGGCTATACTATACAGGATGTCTCAACGGTATGCAATGTGTTCAGCGAGGAATGGGACAGCGCGATATCTCGGGGACAAATACAGCTTTGAAATTCTGAAAACTTTGTTATAAATGTAAGGTAGGGGCTCATATTTTGTGATAAAAAAGTTTTAAATTAAATGAGTCACCACTAGATAGCGCTACTTAACTTAATTTTTTACATGAAACATCCTACTTTTTATTTGATTTTTGGAATTTGCAACATATTTGTGATAACTTTCCTTACAACTGCTACCAACTTATCTGGTTTACTTTTTGGGAAAATAATACTTTTTATAAATTTAACACAAAGATGTAAAATATTATATTCTGCACAGATAATGAGCAAATTCTTCTATATTTCTGGTAAGTGTATTGTAGACTACACTTCTTAAATGTCCCTAAAGAAAGTAATCTAAAAGTTAAATACAGAGAAGAAGCTGGCCATCTTATAGAACCATTAGTACCTACCTATCATCTAGGAAATACCCTGTTCAAATGGTCTAATACATCAGCTACCTCTTACGCTTGAAAATGTTAATTTAAATTTGTGGCAGGTGATGTATTTTTAAAAAGACGGCGCCCCTGCTCATAACAGTAACATAATAAGAGACCATCTGAACAAGGTATTTCTGTTATATGTGCCCCTACCTTACATTTATAACAAAGTTTTCAGAATTTTAAAATCTGCATTCGTTCCCGAGATATCGTGCTGTCCCATTCGTCGCTGAGCACACTGTATAGTTAGAGAATAGAATTTTTATTTGTGAAAGTATAAAATGAATTTATTAGGAAAAGTTGCACAGAACGTTGTTTGTACTCTTTAATCCCTAATTTACAGAAATAACTGTTATTAACTTACCACATCATCTTTATATACAAGCTGGTCGAAAAATGCCGAATTTGGCTTTGGTCAGTGGTCACTTTCGAGAGATCTAGAAGACAGCAAATTCTGCTCTTTGGTCACTGATAATCTTTTTAAAATCTAGTCATGATTCTTCAATCACATCTCTAGTACATTTCTATATTCTTGGTTTCTCGATTAGACTGGCAGACATCAGGTGTTAAAGAAAAGGAACCTACTGGACTACCAATTGTCGCTGAAATCTTTGCAAAGTCATAGTTAAATTAGAGAAAGTAATTTACGAATCCGGCCTTTAAAAGTGACAGAAGGACCTGATCGATAAACAAGGACAAAGACAAAAGGCGCTTTAGTAGTGCTGCTCTGGCGCAATTTTGATTGTACATATATTTATATGTACTATCAATATAAATTAAGAGAAAAACTTCAGGACAATCTTGAATGAAACCACTAGTTACTGTAGAATATATAGCACGTAACCCAACATTTCTTATCGACATACAACCAACAAAAAGAACGAGGGAATTTTACAGATTAGTTTTTTTAAAACTTAACATAAATTACAGTTATACTATAATTACAAAATTTTAATTTAAAAGCAACAAGGAAAATGAAGATTTTGAAGGAAAAAGATTCAACTGAAAACAATTTTAAAAAGGCCACATAGAGAAAGGATAACAATGATTCAAAATAAAAGATGAATTATTTGCTTATGAAGTATAGCAAGCAAATAGTGATTTTAGATTTGCAAAGCGTGTCTTTCTCTTGCTAAATTTAAAATTGAACACTTAACAACAAACTGACAAAAAACCTTTTTACGTTAAATTGGTATTTAAAAAGTCTTCATTTCTAGAACGCCCTGTATTAATTAAAATGAATACTAGAAATGTATTTGTCATCTGGAAGACCATCCTGTAGGTAGTACATTTGAAACGTGTCATTATTACAATGCGGAAAGCAAAAGTCATTTCTTTTTTATTCGAAAGAAAAAAGGAAAACAAAAAAAAGAAAAATTGTATTCAATTTTTCAAATTCTTCTGCAATGTTTATATGAGATTATTAAGTATTTTAAAAAACTAACTGCAATAAATCAGTTTTACTAAACCGCAACGTTTTTCGTTCAATATTTAGAGTAAAGCCATAGTGGCTCCCTCTCATCCGGTTTTTAGCTCTTAGCAAAACACATTTTTCACTCTGTAATGCATTTGAAGGGAAAACATTATGCACGGTTAAAACTCTGATTACTATTCTTGCAGAGAATACTTTTTTCTAAAATTTTCTTTGCGAGTATATTAAATTTTTATTTCCCTAATTTGTTTTACGTTTAATATTATAGTCGCTGGCCAGTATGCTAATAAAATGTTCCTCTGAAAGTTGTTGTTTTTTATCAGCATTAACCAGAGCTGTGTAGGATTTTAAGGAAAACTTCATTAACCAGCAAAGTCATTTAAACTCTGGGCTTCCGCTTACATTTCAGTTCATTTTGCATAATTCTACCATAATTCTTACAATTCCTGCACATTTTAAGTGGAATACAAGCCGAGTCTGAGCCAATTAAATAAAACATTTCTTTTATGCTAATGTTATAGAGCATAATAGCCTTAAAACTCTATTCTGCAGTATAATGAAAAGTCCTTAACATTTTGCTCTTCCAAAAATATTTATTCTGGCCCGCAAATTTATGGCATCCAAAAATAATGTTTGCACGAGCTGTGCGTTTTCCAGAGGGAGTAGCTCGTTTTTTCCGGACTTTTCCGCCAATGAAAAGTTTTCAGCGCTCCGCCTACATTTCTGCGTCACTTTTTGTGTTTCTTTCTCTCTCTCGGGGGCATTTTTTAAACGTTCTGCCTGGACACTGTAAAAAATTGCCCGGTAATTTAATACCCTGACCGCTGTTTAAACACACCTAATATGAACTGAGTTTACAATGGCTTAGAAAAAATGGCTGAAATTATCAAGAAGTGTTGGAAATTACGCCCTCTTTATTGCTACTGAAACAATTTATGTTTGCCCTGATTTCGAAACAAAAAATGTTTTGTTAAATTCTTCTTTTAAAAAATTATACGACTTTGATAAATCTTCTCATAATTAAAGAAAAAAAAGGAATTTAAAAGTTTGTTGTGATTCTGAAAACCTATTAGAATATTTTTTGAATGCAAAACGCAATTTCGGCTTTTTACATTTGCTTGGATTACGAACAGTCATCCCTTTTCGTCGATGCTATTGATATTCAAAAGAAATTTTTTTCTAAAACTAGAGATTTTCACGAAATTGAGTATTCATCGCAGATATTAAAATTCTCTTTATTTAATACTTCCCCAATCTATGTAGGCTTGAGATCTCTCGACTGACATAAAATCGCTTTTAGAAATCCAGCTTCACTTTCAGTATCTATTTAATCCCACTGAAAAATCCTTCGTGTATGTATATATAACATATAACCTAAAAAGTAAATTTCAGTATCCAAACTAATTAGCATTTTATCTGAAAGGATCTCAAAGGTCCCAAGTGTAGTCCTCTCTGTGTTTTTCTTTGTAGGTAGTACGAGAGTGTATATATAAAATGATCTTTTTGAAATTTCCACTTGGCCGAGAGTCAAAAGGACCTCATAAAGATTCCCGAGATCAAAGCCTGTGAAAAACGAAAGATAATTTAGAGAAGGTTTTAAATGAGAAACCTTGCAATTAGTTCTACTCATCAGGAAAGGTAACGCAAACGTTGTCTGTTCCGGGAAAAGTTTTAATGAAGGTTTTCATATTAAATGTGGAGCTTAGCTGGTTTTTCTTTTGCCTTATATGTATAATGCGCAAAAGGCAAAAGATGAAAAAACAGTTAATGCTTTAGTCTTTCGAGCTAAATTTTTCATTAGAAAGAGAATTTTTATTATCTTAAATTGTTGAAAATTTTAATTATAATGTAAAAGAAATTAGTTGAACGTAATTAAAAGTTTATACAATGATCCCCTTGATGCCATTATCAAATATAATTTCCTCAAATGTTTGATTCCGTAGGTGTGTCTGAATGAACATTGGGTGTATTTAAATATTTACTGAACAAATATGTTAAGGTATACGTAGCTAAATAAACCTTTTAAAACTCATTATATGAAAATTGGGATGTACTATTTATAAAAACATAGTTTTAACAAATCTATAAATTGTTATTAGTTTGTAATCCGTCGCTCAACTAATATAAAATTATTTAGGAAGAGGAAGACGAATTAGAATTTTTTTAATACCTCTATTTCAGCAGAAACTTGAAAAAGTTGTGTTTATAAACACAGGCGAATCTGTATGGGTTCGATTAAACCTTGTTAAAGTATTTAGTAATAAGTTAAAAACTGTAATAAAAAGGCCCTTGATTTAAAGCCTTACTTTCCTTATTGACCCTTGTGCTATCTTAAATATTTTACTATTCCACTACTCTGATTAAGACAAATCTTAACATAGCCAACGAAGAAGGTTCAGAAGAAAAGATCAAGTATGTTAGATCGGGTGATCGTGAAGACCATTGCTGCTAATCAAAGTTTAGCTCAGAGGCCGTTGTAAAACTCTGCTTCGGCCAGATCGGAGAAACTCAGAAGCGTGTAAAGTTGCCGTGAGAAACACAAATCAATTAAAACATACTTTCCAGTAAATTGGTTTTTAAGCAGATAAAATGTTTAAGAGACAATCCCTATAAGAAGTTTAAAACAGGCTATATCATTGTCTTTCCAAATTAAGCCCGTACCATCATCCTCCATGCATATCTGTAGCAAGCAAAGCTTCAGTACGTATCCTTTTGTTGCCTTCTCCCTTAATCGAAAAAGATGAACATTATAAACCGAGCAAACTATAGAGCAAAATACATTTGTAAGTAATTCTTACAGTTCTAATAGACAATATTACAACTCAAAACAGAATATTTTAAATATGGTTAGCTGTGGCTTTAGGGATAATATTCAAATTCACTTTGAACTCTGATAAAATGCAAACAGTTTTGCAAGTATGACTTTTTCTTTTATTTGCAGAAATAAATAAGTTACAAAAAGTTTTAGAAATGGCGGGAAAATAAATGTTTGCTT
>VTPC01002852.1:158170-256818 GCA_011009095.1 Ignelater luminosus | reverse complement strand
TTTTAACAATTTTCGGTTAAAATTTTCGAAAACATAATTAATTATTACGAATTTCTCACTATAAGTTCTATACTACAAAAACAAAAAAAGAGATTACAATATAAAAATCTTAGTTTGAAACTACACTTTGGGAATAAGATCTATGGGTAAATAAGTATGTAAGTTATCATCAGAGTCAAATTTAAATTTACTCGGGTAGAATCGGACCTACAAAAAGTAGTAGGAACATCTATTTGGAATAAGTATCAACTTGCACATGTCCAAATTGAATTTAAATGCTTACATTCTGCCACATCAACAATATCTGAATTGACTTCATTTGTATCTGAGAAGGCTAAATTCAATACACAGTCTTCATTTCCAAGAATCTGATAAGAAAACTAAATCGTATACAAAATCATAGTTTTCTGCTTGGGATAGATAACAGAAATTCCAAATGGTAGGAATAGGGTGACATAATACTATCCATTGAAAAACTTTCTAGATCCCAGAGGTTTCCTTTGGAAAGTGCCCAAGGACAGGCAAAGGAAATCGATAACTGAATCCAATGTTTAGAATTCTCATTCATTGGTAAGTGGGCTACATTTGGAAATTTAGAAACTTTGAACCAGAATGTTGAAAATACCATAATCGTTGTAGAATTTACAACAACTTGGGAAATATCTCAAACGTTTCCAAGAACTTTACACAACAACATTAAATCATTCCAATTTTGCAGAATAATGAAAAATCCGCTTCTGAACCTTACTTAAATACTGTTTGACCCTACCAGTCACGAAAGTGGAAAAACAAATAACAGTCGATCAAGCTAGATTTGATCAGCTTAACGATTTATTGATTTAGATTTTACAGGTTCTTGTTTGCTTGTATTTTTATTGTTAGTTCTTTCATGTTTGCAGTTAGTATGTTACCTAATCTCATAGCGCTTTGAGCAAGCAAAGATGCAAAATATTACTGACAATTGCAAAAAGTCCAAAACAATTAAACCAAGCATAAAATAATATTATCTATAATTTCATCAACCTTTAAGCCATAGGCAGTAGAGAGAATCCAATGAAGACTAAAATAATCAAAATTGATATTTAATTTAAAATATTGTCTTTTCTAAAGCAAAAATTGATTAACAACATTAAAGCAAAAATTTGTATGTCAAAATTTCTTTGATCCAAAATTGTTACAACATTTTAAAAACTAAAAAGGTTATGATTATGACTTTAAAGTTTATTTAAGTTTTATCTATAAATGCCTATAGTGCCTATTTGCATTGTTAGTGCCTATTTCTTTATTAGCTCATGTTTATCTCAAGATTCAAGGTTGTCGCAAGCTCTCAAAGACAAGACTTAGAGGGAACCTCTACATACAACAATTTATAGACATTTAAAGAGATTTTAAAAGTTTCTATGTTCAAAATATCAAAGTGTAAGGTGTACATTACCATTTTGTTCTTAGTATCATTCAACTTAAAAATACTTGAGGGTTTCTACTGTTAAATTGTTTGAATAGTATTAGTAGTAGCATTGTAGAAGCCTTTACAGATTCTTTTTTACTAACCCCTGTATGCTACTTTTGGCCCAAGCAACGACAACACTTAGGGAGTAGCACTTGGAACGCCTTGACACCTTGAATGGTATTAACTACCTACAGCAATGTGCGTCCATCTATGGAATAGAGTACTTTGTAGTTAAAAACACAATTTATAAAAAATTAATGATCTAGACATGCTCTGGGAATACCAGTCTGTTATGTAATGCCTAGCGTAGTCCAACTCATGGTCGTATTTAGCTCTCTTAAAGAAGTTAATGGAAGATGAAACCTACATTAGGCCACAGTAAGTGGCCCGTGAGAGAGCCTAACTAGACAAATGTTTGTAATTCCGCTTTTTTCAAAAAGGCAGTAGAAGGCAAGTTTGATATTCAGGTAAACTGTGGAATATTTAGCTCCCTTAGAAAGGTAAGTCCCGAAGGGCGTAACTCGACCTATATTTGTATTTAGCATTTCTAAATGAGTGACCTGTGAGATATTTCCTTTCTTAGAATGTTGATGGAGGGCGAAGCCCGACATTAGGCCATCGCAAAGGTTCGTATTTAGTATTCTTAAGTGGACCAATAATTGGCCTATGAGATATCTGCCTCTCTTAAAAGTTGATGGAGGATAAAGTCAGCCCGTATTTGTACTTAATTCTTAAGAGGAATAATGGAGGGCTACTAAGCCCGACTTTAGATCACTAGGTAGACTTTGTTATTTATCTCACTTAGAAAGTTGATTCCGGACGAAACCTGACCTTGGGCCATCAGTGGTGGCTCATTCGAGGATGTAGCCTGACTTGTGAAACTCTTTGAAAGGTTTATAGAGTGCGAAGTACAACATTGAGCGGGCATAGTTTGACCCATTTTCGTATTTGCATTGTTAAAAAGATCAACAGAGTGTGATCAAACAATCAACCACAAGTAATGTTTTTCCTGCCTATTTGCTATGCCTAAGGTATATATTAGTGTCTAGAAATCCACTCTTTAGTTATGATTTGGACTATTACATAGGTATTCGTTTGGCTTGGTTTCTTTGACAGAAAAATCATATTCAACGATAAAAATGTCGATCGTAACCAATACTAGTCCTATCACAGGTAAGTAGAACGATATTGGTTTAACCAATCGTCAATTAAAATACAGACCAAAGCTTTCAACAGTACTGTCGCGTAGTTCTGGCAAAAAGTTAAATCAAAAAGCATAACGTGACTCTTTGGAATACTCTAACACAGGCTTTTTAAAGTGAAATTTTAATTTTGACGGATACGTCACATTACTTTGCCCTTGGATAAGAACAGAAAACGAGCAACTACTAAAATGTTGGAAATCTTGTGTTACAGAGTCTTGAGACTGAGAAACCAAGGGGCTGGTTCTTGGAAAAGTTTTCTGACGATATAAAATGGTTCTTGCACTTCCTAAAAATTACTTCCTCTCAAAGTTTGGTAATGCAATTCATTTAATATCAATTTGTCTAATAAAACCCATTTTTATCACTTCTATGCTGGTTGTAATATTTACCGTTAGAAATAAAAAATTGAACGGCGAGACCTAAGTTAGGTTACTTATTATTAGAATTTTCTCTTTAGAATGATGCGAATATTTATTAAAACGAACAGTCTGAATGGGTAGGGTTTGTAAGTCAGAGTTTGCTTGGTTTAAGTTTAATTTTCACAATGCTTCGAATTTTTGCGGATGTATTTCGGGAATTTTAGGCGAATCAGCTTCTCCAGTATTGCCAAAAGTTTTGCGAGCTTAGGCCGCGTCAGATTTATTTTAAAAATGTCAGATCAGATCGGTTCTAGAAATTCTGGTACCTGCAGAGGCTTAGAACAGACATATAGATATCATCAAGGTTTTTTAGTTCTGCTCCCATCCAAGCATTGAAGCGAAACGTTGATTTACAAAGTGAGACTTTATCTGAAACTGGAAACAGTTACAATGTGTACAAGAAAATTATTGATACAATTATTTCTGTGATTAAACTAATTGAACGGTGTTATTTCTGCTTGTCCAGTGTGTATCATTTGATGTTTTTCAAATTATAGACATACGTATGTGAAAACTTAAGCTTAGTTTCAATCAAATAAATTTAAGATGATGTTTGGATTTTAAAATGCAACAGAATTTTGATTTTCAGACTATAATATAATAAATGAGCGCATTTCGCTGAAATTAGATTTAGAGTTGGAATGAATAAGATTTGGTTCAGACTAATTGCGTGCGGCTTCAACTGAATATGTGTTCAATAAAGGTGTATTCTGCACAATCCTTCATTTTTGCTAGGTATATTAACAAATATATTAATTTATAGATTTATAATTAAAAATAAATTAAAATTTTAAAAATAGAATTTTTTAAATTAAACTGTCTACATAAGATAATTTAAAATATTAAGTTGGTAAATTATAATAAATAATAAAGGTTAGGTTAGAGTAAATTAAAATGATGTATTAAAATTAAAAATATTTAGTGACATTGAATATTTTGGACACTAATATGTAATTAATTTATGAGGCAAATTAATTAAATTGATTATTTTCTTAAACATTTTGGCATGAAATTAATTTATTAATTATGAACCATGAAGTTGAATTAACAAATATAAAGATACGGAGTTTATTTAATCTTTTTAAAATGATTTTTAAATGAATATTTAATTTCTATTTGCGAATTTGATCGATATTGAAATTCTAAAATGCGAAATAAACAACAAAATGCAATTTCGGAACATTTACTACCAAACCGGGAAGTGTTCTGATTGCAGGTAATCACACTTATATCCTCATTACTATTCAGTAGTTCAGACCTATCCTAAACAAACAACTTCAAACAAATGATTTTTATAAATAACAAAACACTCGGAGCAAAATAAGATTTTAGAAAGTGAAAAATTAATAATCGTGAACAATTTTAACAACACAACAACAATGAAAACGTAAAGAGGAGAGAGTATCGACATTCACCTGTTCGAGGACAAAAAGCTTAAATCTGTAAAAACATCTACATTGTGCTTTATACTGTATTGTGGTGGGGGGTGAGCTTTCGGACTAGAGGGAGTAAAATGGCGGCTTGAGTGGGAGAAAGAGTGACATTGCGATCGATAAAGCTCAAGCTCTGATTGGTGCATAGACCCGATCGGGTGGAGCGAGCTTTTATAGCACAATTTTACTATCTGTGATTTCAATGGCATATCTTGATGTAAATTTTTATGAAATCCGTTTATTATTGTCGTGTTTGTTCCAGATCCTATGATACTGATGATTTATGCGTGCAAATAACGCCTATATGTTTCACTTCCATAAACGAATTTTCTTTTTACTTTTTTATTTCGTGCTTTTGTGTTGCTAATATGAAAATATATTAATAAATACGTTTTTTATTTATGTTACTATTTTAAAGATTTTGACAAAATCAGATACAATTAAATATGTCTTCAATAAGTAGGTTAGGCATATTTTATAACTTGCAAAATATAATTGAATTAATAATTTAAAGAACAAAAAATGCATTACAAACCCCTCTTTATTGTAAATTAACAGGTTTATAATGAACCCCTCTATTTTGGGGTTATTTTCGCCCTCTACGTTTCATCAGGTATCTAATGCACAGGTGTCTACTACGCCATATGGTTGGTTGATATAAATCTGGACGGTGTTAATGTCCATATGTTACTATTAGCTGCATGAATGAATAGAAAAAATTGAGAGTTAATGATAATTGATTTTTAATGTATGCAATATTCACTTACGTAAATCATTAACAAAAGAAAAAAACAAGTGACATGAAAAATTTAACAAGGAGAATAAGAAAATAAAGTGATTTGAATTTTTAAATTTCATGCTAAAGCTTAAAGGAAAATTATGATGTAATAACTTGCGTGCCCAACTAGTGGCATCACGCACGCTAATGAAATATCGAGTAATTAGCTCTAATGCAATAATGGCCATATGTTAATAATCCATGGCGAGTGTGACCGCGACACAGTCGTGATGACACGATATTATTCGCTAGTGAAATTAGACACAAATAAAAAGGATTTAACATTTCTCTTGTTGTTTTTTCCTGTGTATATAGGCAATAACATGCAAACTTCAATCATATAAATTTGTTAGTAAATTATTTATTTGCTACAAGGGAAAAAATGTTGGTGCATTGATTTCATTCCCCTTTTTTCATGCAGGTGTTCACGTACTATTTAGATTTCTAAAATATTAAAAGTTGTTGTTTAATTAAATTTTATTACCTTAATATTATTTCAGCATTTTTATAGTGGCATAATTGACTGATGTTATCCGTTATGAATAATTTAAAAATTAGAGGCTTTGAATTTTTATTTTATATTTTAGACGTTTGTGGTTTTATACAGCTTGGGCCGTACAAAATAACCAAAAACAATAGAATGAATAAAACTTTCGTTCGATACACCAAGTGACTCTTTTAAATCATTCATAGTTTTGGCTAAAAACGCAAAGTCTAAATAACTAAATTAAACATACATTGATATACTTAAAATTACATTACTTTATACCGCCAAGATTTTCTTTCCAAGAAGAAATTAAAGGATAACTAAGCTTTACCCAAAATGAGATCTTCTGTGAGTCCAAAGTTCTGTCATCAACTTTTCCAATAAATCTTCAACTATTCAATTATAAAACGCTTTTACAAAAATTTTCCATTTGTTTAGAAAAATAGCGACGACGTCTTACACGGCGGATTGATGTTTCCTTAACGTTCGTCAGATTTCTGCTGGAGGACTTCAGTGTTTTATTTAAAAACTCCAATCTAAATTTAATAAATACCTATGTGTAAAATCCATGAATGTAATATTTTACTTAGAAAAAAAATTCCAGTACTGTTATATAATACTTTTCAAAGGTCTAGGTTATGTGCACTTGATCTATTATTCTCCAGAGATATAGAGAACCGATAGATTTCGTGTGAAATAATACGTACCTGACATCACCTTATTTAACGCCTTGAACAATTCTACCAAAGACGCCAAATATCCTAGTAGCTCTTGACGCTCATAACAACATTATTGCATTAGCAAGAATTTTATTTTAAAAATTCGTGCCAGCATCAGCATCAATAGTATGACGTGAGATGTGATACGATATTATTTCCTTTTGTTTTGTCTAGCAGTTGTTGATATAGTTCAAAATAATCAAGCTAGCATAAGTCAACAATCTCAGAGATCAGTCTAGAATGTTAATAAATAAAAATCCCGTTTTAAGAATCATACATACAGTAAAGCAGAAATCCAAGAAGTGTTATTTCAAGAAAAGCTGAAATGCTTCTTCAAAATTATCTTAGAATCAGTAGACATATATAGGTTGCGAACAGATCGGTTTGTTACTTGGAAAAACCGTCGCGATGCCGCGGATTCTGTCTCTCACCCTAGACCTTTTGTTAATTCTAAACAATATTTCTGTTTTATTTAGAAATAAATAAGTACAATCAAACCCATTCTACAAATAAAAACAAAAAGGGCCAAAACGAAAAAAGAATAGAAATAAGAATAAATAAAAAAAGAATAATAATAATAATAATAATAATAAAATAAAAACAAGATGGCAAGAATAAATAAAAGAGATCCTTTAAAATAACTAAAAAATAAGCTTCTTAGAACAACGAAGTTTTTTATGTACATCATAGTCAGATATGTATTCTGCAGCCTATCTTTATAGTGTGTACCTTCAATTAGTGGTAGTAATGGTACTAGTAGCAGTAACAGTCATGGACAGGCTGAAGCTTAACAAATAGGCCACTTCTCCCTTTCTGTTTAACTCTTACTAAAGTAAAAATATCGGCCCAGACAAGAGTTCATGTGTTTGGATAAGACTTTAAACCTCAACCTTTTGTATCATTCACATTCTCCCAGGAAATAGGACTTCTTTTCTTTTACAACATTTGGAACTTGTTGGGTTTTTCTCTACACCTATGCGCTTCTCAAAACGCAGTGTCCTGTTAGGGCATTGGAAGGCTTAGAGCTCTCTAGTGTTTCTTAATTTATTTGTGATTCCTTAACCTGGAGAAAGCCACTGCTAGTCATGAAATTTGTCTTTTGTGTCTGATAAGCCCTTCCATTTAAAAGTGGATACACCCATAAAGAGTTTTGACTCTAAATAGATGTCTTTGATTTGTGTTAACTCTTCAGGTTAAATTGTTTGTGATATTTCTAATTTTGAATTGTAAATTACGCTTGGATTTTGGACGCACATATTTCTGATTTATAAGAGTTTGATGAACCATACATCTTAGATATGGGATAGCTAAACGTTCTTTATAAAATGCCTCAGGAGAAATCTGCATGGCCTTGGGTCATTCTAAGAAAAACAGTATGTTAAAATTTTATCATCTAGAATTTTGAAAAAAGTCTATAATATTCATCTTTGTTCTAACGGTTTTAAGTTTTTCGAGATACCTACTGTAACATAAACCATTCAAAATTCAATCTATTCTAACTGACTTTTTTTTGCTCAAAATGATCCATTTACTAAATTTTCAAACTTCCTAATGGAGAGAAAGATGCTGTGTCAAAATCTATTGTTACCAAATGTGTGTTGAATGTATCAAATATTTCCTGTCTGCTCAATAACTTAATTGCAAAAATATGTAACTTAGTGTAATTTCTATCAAAAAAACTCTTTTGGTTGCCTTGAATAAGTTTTTGAAACAGCAGCACAAAGAACATAAAAAGTACAAAAACTATGTCTCTAAAGACAGCTAGTTCTAGTTCTATAATCATTTACCTTTGGTGTTGCTTAATGACTTTAACTATACAGTTGTGGTTGCAGTTAAAAGCTTCATTACAAAAATTCCCAGACTTCAATACATTGACTATAATGTTTTAACAAATAGTACCATATTTTATGGATTTCTTTCGGCATTTATTTTGCTGTTTCTGATTTAGTAAATTTTCAATTTCTCTTTGCTTGAATTGTTGCATACTGCCCGTAGGTTTTTGCAACTTTTTTTTGTGGCGTAGAATTTTGTCCGCTTCGCAATGGATAACTATCAATCTTGCAAGGCAGATAGTTTCAATCTTGAAAAAAATGTAAACATTTAACTTATAAAGCAAAAATATCTGTACTTGTATTGATTGAAGAAAATCGCAAAAGGTGCAACATCTATTGCTTCAGTGTTTCAGAAGGGCATATTATAGATGTGACAGTTCACACTAGCTAATTAATACCTGAAGATGGCCAATAAGTCAAAACGTTTTTATGCAGATGATACTTTCATGGCTTCTGACAACGAACTTCGCTGGCCTTTGACCAAAATACCAACGAAGTCTAATGTACTAAAGGGCCATGATAAGGAAGAAAGTAATGTAATCTACTGAAAATGACTTTTTCAGATACGTTATTTTATTTGAGGTCGTAATATATTAAACAAAGCGATCAATCATTACATTTCACGTATTACTGTAAAACAAAATAAAAACAATGAGTTAATCTTTTAGGTTGGTAGAAGTAGTAAACAAATTTTTTGGCAATTGACAATTAGGTTGTAAACTGACAGAGTTAGAACCAATAAGTGATTTCCCCTCAGCTGATCAGCTGACAGGAACCACGCGCTTAACATAAAATTTAACTAAAGGGGTCTTTAGGTGCTTGCGTTGAGGGTCGACGCTGCCTGTTGTTTAAATTAACTTGAATTATTATTTAAGAATAATTTTTTTTATTTTGTAAGATTTAAATTAGTTCAGAAACTTCTAAAGCGTGTTTTCATTTTAAGTTTCATTTTGCATTATATATAAAGAACGTTTACAAGTATAAGCAAATAAGTAAAATTTGCAGATAAAAGTCAAGGTTGCACACGTATCTCATTAAGTATGTTTATGCATTTTTTGTTGCATGTAAGTTATATGTAGGGTTTTTAAATAAGATTTCTTACGTAGTCTCCTGGTGAAAATCGGCGAGATAAGTTTACTGAGTAAATACTTTTATTGCCAATTAATTATTGTTAGTATTTCTTGCTGAGTGTATCCCTGACCAATGTAAAATATAAAACTTGTTGAATAAATGTCATTCTTAATCTGATCGCAAGTTGTTTTGAAAAGGTTTCAACATGCTATGTAAAAATCTTTCTGGGATCAAGTTCTTTCTGTTGAGTACGAATTTTCTAGGACACATCGCAAAGTGGTTCGGGATGCGAGACGTAATGCCCATCGTTTGAAGCAGCTAAATATTACGTTCAATTCTGCTCAAGTAGTACTCGCATATGAACTCTAAAAATCTGAACTGTCAGTATATCCATACATTCTGATATCAAATATTTACTACTTTTGGTTAATAAATTTACACTGATCCATCATGTAAATCAAAAATGCAAAGTAGATCTTCCATACAAGTTTTTTTTACCGCCTTCCCTTTTCTTTCTTTATGAACAGACTTAGAATTGGAACAATAATTACACTTGAAAGTTAACAGAAATGATGATTTTCAATAATCAATATGAGACAGAAAAACATACCAAATGGCCTAAATCTAAATAAATTTACAATGGTTTTATATTAATATGGTGAATAAAATTATTTAGATAGCGTTTAATATCAAATCTAACTAAGAACTAAAAGGTTAAATTAGTCAAAATATTAAGCTTTAGTTAGAAAGAAATCAAAGCATACGAATTGTAAAATAACCTCTAATTTTCGACATCACTTCACACAGTTCATTATTAGTTTATGTACGTACAATTACAAATATTATCGGTAATGTATAAATCAACAAAAAATAGGTATATATAGAAATGTATCGATTCTACTTATGATGTTCAAAAAAATAGGAGCAAAAGTTCGTAAATTTTTTTTATTCTGGTGCAATGTCTGAACCAAAAACTCGTAGACCTGTTATTACGAGAGAGAGTCCAGCTAGGTAATATTGTTTGAACGGTCTGTATAATGACACCTCTCGGACAACTCGTCCGATATCGATTATCAATTACTCATATTTCAACCCTGGTCTTCAGTCTAACCCCTACAACTTTGTAGGGAATTATTTGATTGATATTTGCGTTATTTGTCATCGGAAAATACTGTTATTCTAATTAAATGTAACAGTTTAATAGTACACGTTACCAAAGATCGTTTTTTTCCTCCTTTCTTTCATTTTTATCATTTTTCTCTTTCAAAACGACTGACTTTCATTTTTATAATTTTGGTAAACGCATTTCATTTGCAAAAAATGATATCAGTTTTAGTGAAACGGTGGCGTGTACACCATACGCTCTAATAACAGTAGGAGAGTACGTTGCGGCGAGTTTAAGTGACGTATAATCAGGTGGTAGCACTTGCGAATTTCCCACGCTATTCCACTATTACCAACCTATTATTAATATACTGTTAGAGGACAATTATTTCCCTTGTAGCTATTTCGTCTGTATCATTATCATTGTATTTATTTCGGAGGGCGACCATTTTATTTTTCGGTAATTATTGAGTATCGAATTAAATTGAAATTAATTTCTTCGTTTAAGAAAAAAAAATATTGGAAACGAGAAATTGTAAAGTATTATTTCTGTTTATTTTTAGGTAAGAACAACTAGTAATTACGATTATAGAGAGTGACGTAAAGAAAAGATCAGAAAAAATCTAACTGTGTCATTGAATCAAAAACAGGAAAGTTGGAAATGTTCCATGTTTTAAATTTATTTAAAGAATGTTTCCATTCATTAAGTTTTAGAAACTTCTTAGATAGGTCAAAACCACAAATGCTTTTTCTGACTCATAAAAGTTCTGTTTGGGAGTTTCTTAATTAATAAATTATCATTTCAAGATATTATTATTCAGTATATATAAGAAACTTTATAGTATCTGAACTTGAATTTGGACTTATTTTGTCCTCGTTTTCCCATGTAAATACATTTTCAGAGCTAAATGGAATGGAAAAGCAAAACAAGAATGAAGAAGAAACATAATTCTTTGTTATTCTTCATTTGGTCTTTTTTAGGCAAAATCTTTGAGAATGTAAATATGAACATCATCTAAAAAAAGTGTTGAAATGTGCCAATATAGCGTAAATTGTTTGAATACCAAGACCAGTAAAAATTTAGTCACAATAGAATTAGTTTGCCTGCACTGCAAGAAGAAAGAATTTTTCCATACAACAGTAAGTGTCCGTTCTTGTTCAAATAGAAATTCCAAAAGGTTTTGTTTCCTTTGCTCTAGTCATCTCTGAAAATAATCTTGGCCTTAGTAATTGTAGACTCGCGCAAAATTATTATACCTCCGATTTTTTTAGCACAGTGATCTAGATTTAAGTTTAACACTGAACCATCTTTCATTTCATTTTTGCTTCCTTTTCTTTGTTGGAATTTTTCACCACAGGTTTGCAGTAATTAGTTTCATCTTTCCACAGCCTTTTTTTGCTTCAGTTTCTGTTCTGCAACTCTCTTTCTTCATACTATGCGTTTTGTCATGTTAATTCTCATCTTCTTGTCTAGATTTTCCTTCTGGTGTTCATTATTTTTTCAATTCATTTTTCTCGTATTGTTATACGTAACCATGTCATTGTAATTGCGCTATTTGTGCAATTTTTCTTATTTCTTATTTTCTTTTTCTTTTTTGTTTTCAGTTTCGTTGTTATTGGCCGCAATGGACAATTGCTCCTATTGATCTCCAGTACTTATAGATGTTTTACAAAGCTTTTGTTATTATTCTTCCCAACTCTGTGTAGATTCAGTCCTCAGTTTTCTTTTTCTGCTTTAGATTTGCCCATCACTATGTCATCTTGGTCAGGTCCAAACATAATCTAATAATATTTTATTTTCTAGGTTTTCACATCAATCTTGTGTGCTAATGGTGCGCTGCAATTTTCATGAGTTTGGACTAAATAAATATTAGAAGAACCTACTTTCCTGCTTCAGATTTTAGTTTGTTGCAAATGCCAATTTTGATTTTTTTATACATTTTAGTGTATTTCTGATTAATTCTCATTGCTTCCTTTCCTTTCCAAAATACTGTCTTTTTCTGCCACCCTTCCAAATCGTAACTCCTCTTGACAAATGCATTTTTTGTCATGTCTCTACGAGCGATATTGAAGAATTAAGTTCCTGCTAGGATGATCCTAGTCAAATACGGTTTCAAAAAGCCAAATTAAGAAAGAAATCTGGTTCTTCTGGTAGCAAGTTGAAAAAATAAGCCTGGTTCACATTGCTTATAAAAGTTTCAATTTAGAAATTTACTGGTTGTCTAATATCCTAGAAGACCCTGAGTGAAAAAGTGACCAAGCCATTTTTGTTATTCGCAGTGCCCAAACTCACGCGTTCAAATATATTTGTGTTATTTGTTGTGAATTTTCTTAAGAAACAACAACAGTATCACTCCCAATTATACGGAGAGGCTTAATCAGATACATTTTTTTGATATAATCTACGGGGCAAAACAAAAATTTATAAAACCGCTTTAAGAAAAATTAGCAATTCAAGTATTACATCATCTTAGCAAAAAATTTGAAAATCCAGGATGATGTTACCATACTGGCATGTACATCTTTTAGGTACTCTATTTCTTGGACACAGGTTAGAAAAACAATGAATTCAGTAGACATTATTCTAATAAAATGTTGCTATAGTACACTAAGTATCAAAATTGGTGCTTTATTATCAAGTGGAAAAATAAAGTTAGGAATGAGGAAGTGCTAGAAGAGTTGGAGAGCAAAGATCAATGTTGGAAACAATTAACATAAAGAAAAGAAATTGGTTAGGACATGTTTTAAGAAAGGATTGTTTAATGAGAGATGTGTTGGAAGAGAGTGTATAGGGAAGAGATAGCAGGGGAAGAGGAAGGATAGAGAAAAGTGTAGAGAACGCATAGGCAGAATACTTATAATGATGATGATTATGTCAAAAATAAAGAAGCAACTGCTGATTGAAATAATTTACTCAATAATTCCACAGATCTGGTCATAGGCACGTGTTAAAGTATATAACTTATAAGGTATATCATTAGCAAAGCTTGATCTAAAAGAGAGTTATCTTCATGGAACCGTTGCTCGTTTATACTTATTGCTCTAATTGAAATAGTTTTTGTTGTAAACCTTTATGCCAAAATATTTACATTTTTAAATGGCTAATAGGTAAAGTTAGCCAAACCACTATTGCTCATAATTTTGTTAATTTATGCGTATAATTCGATTGAGCAGTCTCACTCAAAATATTGTTAGGGGTTGTGTTATACATTAGACTAAGAGATATTCATTGGCACTTGTTAACTGGTCTACTGGGGCTCGTACCAACTGTTTTCTTACTGGACAGCCACCAAGGACTCTGTCAGTACTTATGGGGGTCCGTTGCCTAGTAATAAGTCAAACGTATATAGTTAAGAAGCAATCTCTGTTCAAACAACACTTCCTTTCCTTCGAGGAAGACTTCGGCTTGATTTCGAAAAGTCATTACAGAACACCAACTTGTCTCTTTGAAACCAGTTGTTTGAAGTGTACTATATCAGAAGTTGTTATTCTGGAAAGTTAACTTTCTTGCCTATAGAATTCTCTTTTGCAGCCATCTTTAAGAAAAGATCTGAAGTAATCCGAGAAAGTTTGGTAGTATTTTTGAAAATATTCCAAGAGTAAGATTGACTCAAAATGATAACCCCGACCAAGCAAAGAAGAGTTCTGAAAACTCTATCCTGCTTGAAAAACTGAATTAAACCAAAAAAAGTCTGAGAAACTTAACGCACTTTACAGTAAGATTCAACATTTCACTTTAAAACTTCAAAACTAATAAAATCAAGAACAAGAGCCAAATGTCGCATTACGTCTAAGATAGATACCGTGCGAAGGAATATAATGTAGATGAAGTTTAACACTATTAGTTGTGACAGTTGTGACTTGAGAGATTTTTATTAAGCATAGTCACAATTATTAGCAGCTGTCTGCTGTCTTAACAGAGTTGACTCATCAGACTATAAAGAATGCGTTTTGAAGAAAAAGCAAATCTTAGTAATAAAATTTAATATAAAGAGGAAATTGATTTGCTCTCAGAGATCTGTAAAGTTTTTGTGTTGCCTTCCCGTAATTAACAGTAACCAACCGTGACTGATGCTAATGTTTAGGGATTACAAATAATTACAATTAAACTGAAGATAGTTAATTCTCCCGAAACTATACCTACCCATTTGTTGGTTTCTAGTTACGCTGAATAGTTTGAACAATGTTAATATTAAATAGGAGATCAGTTTGTCCCTTTTGTAACAATTTTGCTTCTAGAATCTAGGTTAGTTTGATTCACCCTTTATAATAATGTTATTAAAATGGGAATAATTTGAATGATAATTAATAGCTGGTTTTATATCGATAAAAATACATTGTCTTGTCAAGAATCTAAATCAAATTAAGAAAGTTAAACTAAAAGCAAATAAACACACGTTTGAGATATTTATTGGATGATATTTCTGGCGTCAAATTCTAGTGTTGATAATTGTTAATATTTAAATAAGTTAACCTAACTATAATTATAGGGTAATTCTAAAACTTGTAATTGAACAAAATATCAATAGACTGTTTGAACTTTTAGGTTAAAATAATACTGAATAGATACGTGGTTATTTATAATGTAGTAGGAGTTGCTTCAAAGTTGAGAGTATGAATAAAACTAAATATTAATCTTCCTTTATGTTGTAAAGTGGTACGTATTACATAGTAATAATTATGTATTAGAAATAGATTATTGTTTTACTAAAGTAATACATAATTAATAAAGGTAAGTAACAATCGAGTGGCGAGTACTAAATGAGCCCAGCCCGTTCATCCAAATGCTTTAAATTTAAAGTAATCAGGAGAGCAAGAATCAAGTTAAGCGTTTTTGATTACTTTAGATTTGATGTGTAAATAATAAATATTATTGTTAGAAAAGTTTCTAAAATTTTAAAAATTCTTTTTTAAATAAAAGTGAAACCGAAGCAAAAATTGAGAATTTCGATGTCTGTTTCTTTCTGAAAGTGCCTGAAACAAAAGCGAGAGAAAATGCAGATGTTCCTTTCTTGCTACGGCTTTAGAAAAAACACACTTTTAATGTATCGATTTTTAAATTATGAAATTATTTTCAGATAATCATGTATGAGCTGCTCACTAAATACAATAAGTCTAGAAAACATTTAGTTTTCTAAGTCTTCAATTCATTATAGATTTGTGTAAACAGGAAATTTGTCAATAGAATTTACCACGTAATCCAAATTATCATGTTATGAGATCGTGGTCCGAATACGGACGTATTTATTCATTCCGAGTAGTTGATTTAACTTTAGCACTTTCTTTTTTTTTCCTTTTCTTGGACAAGTCTTCAGGTCAGCCAGCAACTGTTTAGAAAGTAACTGTTTTTATTTAATTACTAGTTCAACAGAGAAATAAAGGTGCAATAAAACTCCAGAAATTGCTCTTTTAGCTTTAACAGAAAATTTCAAAAACTTCCTGGAATCAAACTATCAATAATTCAATGTGGCTATCTTTAGCTGCACACAGACCCCAGACACTAACTACAAACTCCAATAATTCACCACACAATGATTTTAGACAAATAGCTTTCTTTTCAAAAGCTCCTAAATTCCCAAACCCCAGTTCATTAGCCACAATCGAGCCCACCTAGTACACGTAATAGCGTAATAGCGTCTCCAGAAAACTTTTCTGTTCGTCTTTATCTTTATGTTACTAATACATTTAACACGTCATCTAGATATTTGCTGTAACTTTGACCGACGGGTCTAGAATTTCCTCGATAGAATTGAGTTCACTGACAATGTGGTTCCGATGGTACAGAATCAGTGTTGCAACCACGCCGTGCGGAAGACAACCTGTTACAGTTTCTAAAGTTACTGCTTCCTTCTATGAGCTCTCCTACCATTGATTCACCTATACCACAGCAAGATCCGCCACTACTAGTGGATAAAAGTTATGATGAGCCATTTGATTTAACATTTATAAACTCTACATTTAATTTAACAGAAAATGTTCAGCTGGAATCTTTTTTCACGAGATACTTCATTGTCTCCAGTAAAACCGAGTCGTTTTTCATAACCTTGGAATCAATTTTCTGTATTAAGATCAAGTTTATAATGTGTTCAACACTATACTATTTGACAAATTTCTGTAATTAATAAAAATGACAGAGAATTTTTCTTCGTAGAACATTTCTAACCTTTTTGCCTTTGTAATATATATCAGCGTATTATTTAAAAAGTTTCATTTTATGTTTGTACAGAGCCATCTCCATGGCTAAACTTTCTTCTCTCAAAATTTATTTTGCTAGTTGTATTGATTCTTTTGACAATATCTCATTAATTACATCCTTCAAATTTGTATGTCACGTCAAGGAAACTGTTCTGATAGTATTATCAAAACTTGTTTTTCCTATCAGTACTTGCCCTTGGTCTCAGTGATTTGTTCTAATGACTGAAATCTGAATAGCCTGTTTCAACTTTCTGTAATTCTAAACATTTTAATTTCTGCATTAGAAGAGTTGGATTATAACATTATAAAGAATAGTTAGCAGTGTTCAAATCCGCTGCAATGCGTTCTTGCTAACGCGTGCAAACCAGTGAGCACCAACGACGTTTGCACTTGTTCTAGAAACTACGTGAATTCAATTGTTGTTTATGCGCCGGAATAATTTATATTCTCATCTTAAGTAGTATTTATTCTTGGTTGAGCACAAGTATAGTTTTTAATCTCAGTGAAACTTAATTCCTTAGTATCAGCGATACCCAATTAGCTGGTGTAGAAAAATACTCAAAGGTTCCTTGTAGCTTTAAAGTGAAGAAGTTAAACGGTAATATTCAATACTTGACTCAAACAAAATCTTAACACAAAAACCTTCAAAACGGTGCTTTTCAATTAAATGAGACGTGATATCTATTTAGGATAGCTTAGTTTCATTATTAAAAGCTACTTAAGATCAAAACATAAAAATTTTCCTTGCCATTCAGCACTTCAAAGCCTAAATTTTAGAACTGCAGAACTTACATGTGATCTAAGATAAACGAGCTATGTCATCGTGATAATAACAATGGAAGTCACAATATAAATAAATAAATTCAAAGTAGGTAAGTCTCATTTGAATATACGTTGCTCTGTTCCGCAATAGGCGATCTACAGAGACAGTTTAAACAATTGGGAAATTAGTACAATATGAGAACTAAACGTTCGTTTTTTTGATGTAAAACTCCAATGTTAAAAACTTCCAAATCAATCTAGAAAAATTTATAAACAAAGTAAATGACGAAAAGCTCTAAAAACCGTCTCACAATCGCCTGAACAAATTTGTCAAAAGTTCTTTCAAAATCAGATCAATATGAGGAAAAATGCAGTTTTTTTATTGTGTTCTCCATCTGCATGTTTTGCAGATGATACCATTGGGGTTTTGCTATAACACACCAAAGGATAAATAGGCTCCCATAAAAGAACAGTGAGAGACCGCGTTTTCACAGTTTTACTATATTGGATCACAAGATGTTGATTATACAAAAGCTGAGCATCGCAAGAGATACTTTAATTTACAAGATAGAAGATATCCAAGAAATGTAAAAATGATAAGTTTAACACAAACACTTCAAGAAAGAAAGATCGAGATTTTTTTGTTTTCTCTTGATTTTCTTTAATGGAGTTCTATGAAACTTGCAGAAACTAATTTTTCATGCGGAATATAGCTTAGTCTTGGTCTGAGCTCCTCTAGCCAATTATGACCATTGTAAGGATGTGATTTCTCTGTTGCAATGGTTTTGATTGGCTAGGGTAACTTAGATCATGGCTGTAGGCTGTCCTGAACTGGATTTAACGTGTATCAGCTTTAGTCCTGGCTCACACTGAATGTACACCACACAGTCTAGCCCAAGAGAGAGAGAGAGAGAGAGAGAACCTATTACAACCATCCCAGGAACCCAATTATAGTTCTGTGAGTAATATGAAATATGGGCACCAGACCATCGATTCTGAATCGTTTACTTGTTGACCTAGTGAAGCAAACGACTCGATTACTAATATGTACTGATTTCTATAGAAGTCAATTTCAATTTAGAGCACGAAAACGGAATCTTGAAAACAAAATTCTTTTGTGGTATCATATAATATATTAATGTTTTTAATCTTTTCATTTTATTACTTTTGTTTCAAAGTCTTACACGAATCCCAAGACTGACCCAAAAAAAATTTCGCCCAACTTGAGAGAGGTCAGTAGCATTTTTGATTCTAAATGGATAATCCTAATTGGTTTGGAAAACTCAATGGAATCTATTGCTACGAAGAATCTGATTTCCCGAGAAGCCAAATCGGCGCAAAGAACACAACGAAAACAAGATTGGCCCGAAATACTTAGATATAGGTTTGGAAATCGTGACGTCCTTTGCAAGCAGTATCCAGTGCTGTTCAGTATGTACCTAGATTCTTGGCTGATTC
Source organism: Ignelater luminosus (assembly GCA_011009095.1). Lineage (NCBI taxonomy): Eukaryota > Metazoa > Arthropoda > Insecta > Coleoptera > Elateridae > Ignelater > Ignelater luminosus. The sequence continues at coordinate 237,905 of VTPC01002852.1, read as the reverse complement.
GTGTATTCTTCAGTGCAACAATCTGGTTAATGCAAAGTTTTACCATCCATTGCTATTTTATAAACAATTTTTTTATACTGAATGTAGCGTCAGACAGAAATTATCTACTGTACCGTCAGATCTGGTAATCTTGCACTATAGCATCGTTATATAATATGTTTTGGGACGTTTTGTCCTTTACATCATACAACCTTTAAAATAGTTCATCGGTTTTGCCCATATAGCAGAAACGGCTAGTAGATAACTCTGTCTATTGCTGTTGTTTTCTTAAGCGGTTCTCAGACAAACAGTCGAGATTGCCATAACTAGGGAGTGTCTATGCCGTATTTTTCTGTGCCGATTAAAGGGTACGTTATCGGTGCTCATCAAAAGATTTTCAGCTCTCTCTTTGCAAGTCAGTCAGATCTTTTGTTCTTTTTTATGCCCTAATACACAGGTACTTATTTAAGGATTTTGCGCATTCTTTGACAACGTTTAGAGTAATGTTTTTAAATCCAAGAAATCTGGTGTTCTAGGAGTTTGGAGACTCTTCATCAGTTAAAACTGGAGTTTTAGGTAAGATTAAGGTAAGAATGGAATAGGAAGTAGCCAAATCATCTACACCACTAAGGGAAATCATGAGCAACTTTAGGATGAACAATCGGGCAGGGGTACTCTTTCTAGATGCAAGCGTAGAAGGTTACTGCTAAGTCGTACTACTTAAACCTAAACCTAAAGAAGAGGACTAAAAAACCCGACTTACTATAAAAGCTCGTTATGTATAATGTACATACATAACTCTTTGGGATCAAATGTAATAAAAATTTGTAAGTTGTTGTTCTTGGTAAACGCAGGTTTTCAACACATACACTGGAGAGAAATTCATTGTACCTAGTTATACCTACGTTTAAATTCATAACCGTGGATTTAGAAGGAGGAATTAAAGAATTTTTTGGAATACTATAAACCATCTGAAGATCATTCTCATGCTATTGCACAAATTGTAACTTAAAAATGAGATCAGTTTCGTCACACGAATGAGCGTAGATTCGAACTATAACAATTATGCTCGTCACTAATAGTAAGAATCTTCTAACAATTACAGTTCAGCTACAATTTCGTGATTTTACGTAATAATAGAAAAAATAAAATTTAGTCATAAACCGTTTACTAGTTATGGTACCGATTACAAACGTAATAATAATAAGCATTATCGTTAGCAAGTGACTCTAATGGTAATGCAATCAAATGTAAGCATAGAATGATTAAAGCCAGCTAAAGTATCGTCTAAAAGTTTTTTTTCTTCAAATAAAGTACGTTTACAAGTTGTAAATTTTTCTATCCCTGATGGCTTTTAATAAATTACAGTAATTAAACGAAATATTCTCTAATAAAGTTTTTCAAACTTTTCTCCTTACTTTTTTTAGTTTGTTTGGTTTCCTCGTAGTATTTAACTTTTTTTTCTTCTCTCTCTTCACTCTTTAAATATTGATTAACAATTATTATGTAACGAAAATAAGTAAGTGAAAATCGAACATTTTTCCTCCTTTAAAATACGATGTCGTAGAGGTTATAAATTGCGCCATAACTTTAGCAATGACCAGTGTCCGACATCGAGCGGCCATAAATTAATTTAACAACTTTAGGGCGTCTTAACGCTCTCTACCACAATTTAGAGCACCATTGGGAATCGAAAGTAAATTTATATTATTACTACTAAAATTCTACATTTTATGTTTTATTAAAAAATTTATTTGGATAATTTTTACTTAATAACCCAAAAGTTAAAATAGCATTTTAACCTACTTTATGATGTAGTAGATAGTACCTTCTTCAAAAACTATTTTTTAAATTTTAATATCCCAGTTGGAAATGTATTCCTACATAAATAATTCATAAAACAATTTATTTCATAAATAATAAGATATGAGTGTTCCTGATTGTGCGGTTTGTTCAAACCAGGTAAGAGAAAAAAAAAGAAAATAAAAAATAAAGTAATAATAGTAAGCAATCTGAGCTTTTCCTGTAAAAGCTCACAAACAAGCAAACCCGGCTAACTAGATCTAGTGAGTAATGCATGAGACCGCGATCGCAGCGCTCAGGTAAGCGCATCAATGATGCAAAGCGTCACCCCCAGTGTTGTTGACAAACATTCCGCCAAGTTACATTATCAGTTTTCCTTACCCTAAAGAAAAACTATTTCATTTTTTCTTTATATTATTTTTTAATGTTGTCAGTTTTAAACTGTTTTTGCATTATCTTAATAAATTTCATTTGTCATTATTAAGCTCGTTTGTTAATTAATGAGAATATATGCTTGGATTAATTCCAGTGGATGAGAATTGAAAATCGCGTTAAATAAAAGAGCATCAAAACGATATTCATACCTTAATTTATTATTTTTTTAGGTTATGTGTACGTGTTTTCACTTGTAAAATAAGAAATTGTTTCACACGAAATTGATTTTAGTTTAGAAACAAACTGTTATTTATCTTAGTTTTAAATTCTTCAATATTTTATAAGCTTTGGAAATTACAAGGGTTGTTTTACATGAGAAAGTTTCTACTGGAAGTGGTAAATAATAATTTTTGCTGTTTGATCAGAGGTCACACTCCTTTCAGTGATGTAATATTAATTAATGTAAACAGTTTCTGTAATTTAACCAATAAGATTTTCTTTGTAGTAACCGAATGCGAAGATAACTTCTTTTTGGGTGTTTTCTCAAACATCTTTCAAAGTTTTTGTTTTGATGCATCAGCTATTACATATGTTACGTTTAGATGCTGGCATTTTCTAGGAAGTAACCGATATAATTCTTGTGATAAAAATAATTTTTTGGGTAATGTTTAAAACTAAATGATCTGACGATCTCTTGCTTTATTGTTAAACTATTTTAACCAAACCTTACCTATCTTCCGACTTAACCAAATTCAACCTCTAATACGAGTTAACACAACCTAACCTAACCCATCCTAATCGGATCTAACCTTACCTTACTTAATTTAATTCTACCTAGGTTCTAACCTAACTTATTTGATCTAATAGTCAATCATGCATACAAGAGTAACCAAGTATAATAAGTTCTAACTGTTCATGGTGGCCAAGAAAAACTTGAATTGCCGTATATTCTGTTTCCTTAATTAATTGACGTAATTCTCACTATGTTTCTCTTTATTACAGTTTCAAAAGTACACGAGTGTTTCAATTTGAATTCCAGTAATCTAAAAATAGAAAAATCAATACAAAGGTAGCAGACAAATTTGCAAAATGGACAAAAATAAAACAACATTAAACTTTCTGGCACTGTTCACTAGCTCGAAATCTGTTCTATGAATCTTTGAACGCATTCACAGACAAGACAAGCACTTCCACTGGTGTGCTTGACGGACTCTATTGACAAGAGGAATATGTCCTTCCAGACAAAATTCCTTACAGTACAAATGAAAATAACTGCTCCCAACAATTTACTCACAGAACTGACGTTTTGTGATATTTGATACTGTTTTAAACCAAATTCAAAGAAAAACACAAATTCTGCCAGTGCGAATAAAACCAGAACAAAACATCTCTTTTGGAATTCATTGCTGTCTATTTGCAGAAGATGTCTATTCTACTAGAAAATATTAGGAAATCAAAAAGATGTCTTGTTTTGCATTTCGTAGGATGCACTGTGTTGTGTGTTTATTCTTAGAAGTAAAAAGTTGCCAGAAGATAAATTCTACGGGTTCTAGATCAATCTTGAGACGGTCTGGAATGCTATTGAAAGGGAAATAATTAAAATATCTTAAAACAATTTTAAGATACTCTTTACCGTTCTGAAGGCTCTTCAAATAGCTTCAGATGAGAATCATTCTTTTTCAACTCGACAAGTGGTTAGTGGCAGGTTTTCTAAGGTATGAGTTGATCTCTCGAGTTATAATAAAATGAATTTGGAAGTTTTATGAGCTAAATCTAACAATTTTCTTAACTGATCTTAAGATAACAATAAAATCAATGGTTGGCCTAAAACATACTTGTTAGGGGCACTGTTAATATAGAGTTGTCCGAAATCGCAAATATGCGGTTCGCCAATATTTGAAGTTAAAAGGGCTTAGAGGGATCCCAGAATCTGCAAACACTAAAAAGTTTGTAGACTATTAGACATTACTAGAGTCTTTTGAAAGAACCCAAAGCTTTGCAAAGATTTAACAATTCTTGAGAATTTGGAAACCTAGAAAGATCTGGAGAGCCATAAGAATTTAAGGTGGTGCAAAGACCAAGAGGCCCATTGCAAATTTGAAAAACTACAAAGCGTGATAGTCGATAAGAAAGTGGAAGGTTCACAAGTATTTAGGCCCCACGACAAAATAAAGTTTAGATGATGACACGTTTTGCCAAAATGTAACATTTGAAGTCATGTGTGGTGATTGCTTATTAATGTATTTTCAAAATTAATTATATTTTACTCCATTGTTACTATTATCTTTTCTAGATTTTCACTCTGAGTTCATAAAACCCCGTCAATGGGGTAAATAAAACAGTCATAGCAAAGTTAAAAATATAATCAAAATGGGTGTAGAAATCATATTAGTGAAAATCCTTTTAGACATACTACAACGATAATGGTGAACAATGTCATAATTGGAATGATGACCAAGGAGCATTTCCACACTCTACAATCAATAGGAAGTTTTAATTTTACATTTTTCATGAAAAGCTATAAAATACTGCCAAGGGATAATGTGATGTTAGATTTAACTTTCAATTTAAAAAACTTGACTGGAGTTTCTCAATTTATTTTGGGCAGATTATTTTATTATTATTTATTACAGTTAAAATTTAATTTTAAGTAAATAGTTAATATAAAGACAAAAATCTATTGTCTCCTCAATGTTCCAAAAATCATGCAAGTATTGACCATCATACCTCTAGAGGATCGTTTTGTCCTTGTTTGGACTCATCAGTGGAGTATAATGACGGTCAATGCTTGCCCGCTTCATGCTGTTTATATATAAAAACTAATACAACATTAGCAGCATGAAGATATTAAAGCACCATTTAATAGCAATGCCAAGTACGAAGAACAAACGACTCAATATGTCATCCTTATTCAAATATTAATATTTCCAAAGTAGGAAATATAGAATTGTTCTAACTTTGAATGGGGCTTATATGTATTTAATATAAAGACAAAAATCTATTGTCTCCTCACAAATATGTTCAGAAAAGCCATTTGTTCTTCATACTTGGTGTTGCTATTAGATGGCGCCTTAATATTTTCATGTTGCTAATGTTGCTTTATATATACAAACCAACATATAAGCTGTATTGTTAAGTACATAATAAATAATAACATAGTTTGTAAATACAGTAAAAACTCTATAATCCAAACCTGCCTCAAGTAGTCGAGTGCTCTGATTTATTAATAAAAAGCAAAAGTTTCTATCTAACCTTTAGGGACCTGTAACTCTGTAAGCGTGCATTTTTGTGTATAAGAATGTTGAGTTTCTTTAGAACACGCTGTATATTTTATCTTCATTAATTCACAGAAAAGTAAAAAATCGTGTTCCAGGATTCCAATTTGGGAAAGAAAGGTCCTAGCAACCGAAATTAATATTTATAGATATAAAGCAGGGTTGATAGTGTACCTTTCGAACGCAATTGAAAGAAAATTTAAAATCTTACCTTTAGTACCTTTTAGGGTAATTCTAAGTCAATTTTAGTTAAAGATTCTGTTGATTCAAGTCAAGGATAATTCACAGAGTAGAAATATTTTTTAGGAACTTGATAATTTAATAATCTCGTTTGTCAAGATTAAGCCTCTTTTCAATAAGTTCGGATTAGTGAGGCTCTACTGTAGCTCAAATAAAAAAAATAAATAAAACAAAATTTGATATTAAGTCACAGTATTTTGTTTCTGCCTTCTTTATTCAATTTTTGTCTTTCATAATTTTCTTGCTCTTACTAAATTACTCAATCAAGTTCTATTACTGCTTTAACTTGATACTCATTCAATGTTCGTTGGTTCTAGTTCGTGCTAGTTATCTTCGATGTTTTAGTGAAGATTTATGATACAAAAGACGCTCTATGAAATATTAAAGAAATAAGCACAAATAAATTAAATAAAGTTCTGCATTTTTCAAAATCTCGTTTTACTCGAAAGCGACACATCGACACATACCTCGTACAATACTGAATTTAGTGCTATATGTACTCTTGATCTATGCAAAGTATTCATAAGGCAGCACTATTTGATTTTTTGATCTATTAATAAAGCGACGGGCAAGTTTCAAAAGTTCGTTTTACTTTTACTCTTTTTTATTGGATTTAGAACTTTACATATTGGCCCTTCTCGGTAATGTTTCAGCTTGAGTCGTCAATTTAGAGAAACGCCATTTGATGATCTACCATAGAATATGACCAAACATAATTACAGCATGTATTAGGTATAGCAAACGTGGCAGAAGCGAACAGTTTTACTGTGTGACGCAGGGGTATCACAAGAGAATAGTTTAGGACCTCTAATATTTAATATGTAATTTAAGTAATAGTGACTGTGAAGTGTTTACAGACAGAATATTTCTTATTAGTTTTATTCTAAGCATAACGTAGCTACAATAACGTTGTTGCCACTTTGCAAACTGTTGCTGCATAGACGATATTAGCTTGCAAAGCTATAGAAGACAAACATTAGCCTTTTTTAGTCTTTGTATACAGATGTATACATCTGACTGTCGCTCAAAGTTCATGGAAACCGATGATTTTCCGATCTAATTTTTTGGTAGACTTTTTTGTTGTCAATAAATCCAGACTCTTCAAAAGTCGTTAGTCCCTTTTTTGCCTTCTCTATTACTAGAAGTCTGTGATATTTTTAGTGCCTTTTTATATTTTCTAGAATATTAAATTTGAAATCGGTCTCTATCTTTGTTTATTGTAATTTTAAAAAATAAAATTTTTTGCATTATATAAGATTGTGCGAAAAAAAGTTAAATTTGAAACATATCAAAGTATACGCTTTAAATCTGAAAACAATATAATAAAGACATCTTTTGTTTTTATTAACCAAAGAAATTTTATTTTCTATTGTTCGATTTTTTTAAAAATTTGCATTGTTTTAATAAACAAAATTGCAGATTTTTAGAATTATTCTAGCATCAATATATATGTAAATAAAACAAATGCTTTAAATTTTCAATTTTTTAAACAAATGAGTGTACATTAATACTGATTTATTTTAGCAAACACCCGTTTCATGAAGATAATTGACAGAATCAGATCTTTTGATAACTTATCAACCTAATTATGTATTCCCAAGAGGCAACAGTAATAATTGACATTTTAAAAGAATAGAAGATAATTGTTTTCATGGCTTGCTGCGGTAATGATGAGTTATTTAGCTTATTAACATTGTATTGTACAGAATAAGAAAACAATTTTGTAAAACTTCCTTATTTCTAATCTTTTTCAAAACAAATCAAATTTGAGTAAACTATAAAGAAAAGAAACCAAACAAATGAATAAAAAATTTATCTTGAGCCGACTCACTTTCTTTTTGCGTATCAAATAGTGTTTAGCATTTCTTAAAATCCCCTTTTAACCGCAAGTTCAAGTTGTAAAAAAAGCTGCAAAATAATATCTTTTTAAAAACGCTTGAATTATTAATAAAAAAAACCTCGTTCAACCGCTTGTTAAAACAATAACAAATATTTTAACATTTAAATAAGCAATATTTACCCAACTTACAAGTTAAGTAAAAGTATTCCCCATTTACTTCCTATTCTTTTATTCATAACAATTCTTTAAAAATTCATTATCCATCAAACACGATTTACATTTCCCATTTTCAATTTAATTCTTTTTCTCTCTCACACAAATCAAATTGTTAAAATCGAAAAATACACGCACACACTTACATGCCAAATTTATTGTATGAACCTTTCTACAAAAAAGGGAAGAAGGTAGCAAAAATAATAAAAATAAACCGGAATGGTGTTCGATCCAAGCTTTTACAAGCGATTCTCAGTTTATTGAGTCGATCTGCGGTTTGAAAGCTCGCCACTTGCGTTTGTGAGAGCTTTTATATCCCAATGTATTCGAAAGTTTCATCTATTACTCTTCTAGACGCAATTTTATTTTTATACTTTTTCAGATCTAATAAAATGTTGTTCTTATCTTCATTTGTTTTTATTTCCTCAAGATTAGTTTTACATACTTGCACGTTTTTATCTTGCGATTTTATCTAATACAATTAATACAAATTAATTTTATCATTGTTTATACTTTAATATTCCTTGGAAAAGTGTTTATATGAAAATATAAATGAGAAATAACAGCCGAAGTGGATTAATAATTAATGACGTAAACTTACCGACGGGTTAGGCATACATCGTCGTCCCATCGGCTCCGGACTTCGATATGTAGGTGAGTATCTGCCAGGAAAACAAGCTCCGGTTGAAGTTATAGGTCCATGCAGTCCAGTGGGTCCTTTGGACCCCATCATTTTATCAGGAGTATACATCACAGTTCGCAATTAAAAACTCACGTAAAACACATCACTGCGAAAGTTTGTTGTTTCCAATTTGAAATTATTTTGTAAAATTAAAGTACGATTATTAATAATTACAAAATTAAACAACAGATTTCTCAATATTTAAATTTTTAATTGATTATTATTACATTTTTTTTGCTCTCACAGTCTTTTAGCAAAACACATTTTTTGTTAATCAAATCAAATTGTTTTTCTTATTGTTATTATCGATTTAATTCTTCAAAATTCCTGCTTCTTCGAATTTTGGAAATTCCTTCGACATAATTATGACATTTTTATTGTTATTATGATGAAGCACTAAAAAGGGTATTTATGTTATGTTTAGAAAGCACCCCTTGTTATCGAGGGTTGACTAAAATGTAGACTGAACGTCTGCCATTGGAGTCCTGGCGCCACATTCGAGGTGGTTATCCTTTGCGCAGGACATAGCGTCGTGACGCCCGCCCTCGCCACCCTATCTGATGCCGCATTCGCCTCCAACAAATTAGTGGCGTTTTGATGGTATAGATTTTTGAATTGCAATCGAAATTGTGTTAAAGTTGTAGATAGGTTCGCTGTTATTTGGCATTTTTTGTTTCTTTTTCTGGTCTTTTTGCTTTTTTTCTAGTTTTTCTGTTTTCTTTTATTTTTGAGTTTCTATTTATTTTTCTCAAAAATCTTAATGTATTTGACACCATACACGTTGTTGGTTTATTCATCTGCACATTTTTCAAAATTTAGTTTGACAAATGGTAGGTGTCTAGTAAATATTAATTTTCATTAAATCTGAATTAATTAATAAATTATAATTATTTATTTATTTACATAGAAAAGTAGGTACATAAATGTTTCTATTAAAACTAAAAATCAAAATAGATTTAGAAGTTTAATCAAATAGCTTTAAAATAAACAAACAGTTAACAGATTTAATTAAAATCAAATAATTTTATTTGATTTTTTTATTAAAACCTCTTGAAAGAGCGGCAATAATATCTTCAATTTCTAAACGAGTTTTTTCATTATTTTCCGGCAATTTACATAGACCATCTGAAAGTTTGAATTTTCTCCTTCATAAAATAAATTTTTATGAAGTACTATTTCTATTGATTTAAGAAGTGGCATATTTGGAGTCCGAAATTCACATGTCCCATCAAGTCTGAAAGTCTCAGATTTCATGGTGCTTTTATAAATGGAGCTCGAAGATCCCCAAGGGCAAAAGACCATAGCTATTAATACGTAAGTATTCTTCCTAAAACAAAACGAAGACCGTCATCAAAATTTTTACCAAAACCTCGTAAAAGAAACTGACAAGACAGCCCTAAATAATTTCTATTCCATTTTTCTTTCCCTATCGCATTTTTAAATGCATTTACTCTAAAGTATTCATGATCAATTAATAGTTTCTTAATAACAATGTTGCAAACGCACCAACAATGCAATGTTCTTTATTTATAATATTAGTTCGACACTTCCTCGTGTTGACATGCCGAAACAATGAAATTTTGATTTTTTGAAACTATACTAAGCTTTGCCAAAAGGAATTCCGAAGTACAGATTCTACTCTTCAATATCCAGGAAGGTAACCATTGCACGCCTATTATGCGTCAAACCACATCCAAGGCCTTAAGACAATGGGAGAGGGGTGGGTTGAAGGTTTAATGCCCCGTTCTTAAATCATCCATCTTGCTTTTTTACGATTTTATAATGTTACGAAGATATTAAATTCTTACTACGGCCTTGGCCACAACTTTTTGAATTTTCTAACTGGAATCAATCATCAAATAGCCTACTGGATCTACACAGCAATTATCAGATCTAGAGACTACATGGTTCAGTGTCTGGTAGTCTTGTGTAAAGCGCATTATCATTACTCAAAGGCTGGCCAAGTTACAACGCCTGGCATTTCTGTGTATAATATATGAGAACGGCTTACGGCTACCTCTTAACCTAGATAAGGAATGAAGTAACGACCCACTTCAGAATGCGGGATGGAGGGTTATGGCTTGGAAACGAATTTAACACCGGCCACGCCAAAATAGCTCAGTTAGCGGAAAAAAAGTACCTTTGTCCACTTACAAGGTGACACAGGCGAACGATTGGTTAAAGCAGAACAGGAAGTACTCCCTCACAATCCCAACTAAGAAACAGTGGGAGAGCAGTAAGGTGGATTTTCAATAGGACCACTGGTGGCTCAAGTATGGATGACAGGAAATCTTTGAGAGCAGCTATTTACCTAGAAAACCCACACGTGAAAGAGAGTTTCGCTCGGAAAAAGCACACCATGGTTTTCCAGACTGAAGTTTATTTCATTGGCGTATATGGAAGACGTGAAGACGGCAGGCGGCACTAAAAACCATCTGCGCAGCTAGAGCAAGAAAGAGTGCGGTGACGCTTTGGAAGAACTTACCACAACAAAGAAAGTTAACCTCGTCTGGGTTGCTGGAAATAGCAAGATCCATAGCAACGAGAATGCGGATGAACTCACTAGACTCGGAACCGAAGACACCTACTTAGGACAAGAACCTTTTCTAGGAATATCAAGGCAACAGATCTCGTTAGCTATGAACGCATAGACTTAGGAGACTCAAATGATAAACTGGATAAGGAGTAGTGGCTATTGCCAGTCAAAAGACCATATAACCGGTTTCAACTTGTCAAAGTTAGACTGGTCAAAAGGTAAGAGCCGGAAAACCGTAAGTCTTTTAATTGCGATTCATACAGGTCATTACATCTTAAGAAAGCACCTGTCGCTCATGGGTGCACAGGAAGACCCTACATATCCTAATGTGAAAATGGCGATAAAACGTCTTTCCACGTTCTGGAAGAATGTGAGAATTTGAGACCTTTGAGCTTTCTTGCCTGAACTGACATTTTTACTTTCGTACGGAAGTCAGATAGATTCGGGCAGAGAACACATTAAAGAATAATAGATGCTCGTAGAGATGCTGAGTTTCAGCCTTCCTTACCACTGCTATTATTGTGCAATATTGATAATTGCCTAGATAATGAGAAATTTAAAAGAAACACCTAATTTTTTGACAAAGTATTAGTGTCATGTCATGTCATTTTAGTTACAATAACTGAGATTTTTTGACCGCATGTAGAGCAAGTTAGAAATTAAGCGTTAAATAAAGAGAGTTTTCAAGATGATACAATTTTGGCCAAAGTTGGCATCGTGTCATTAAGCCAGAAGACAACATAATTTGTTCCTAAAAAACGATAACCATCCAAAGCTTTTTGGGCAATTTTGTTGAGAAAAGTTTATAATGACAGATGAGAAGCTCAAAATAAAAAGTCAGAGTAATGTAAAGGTATGAAAAGAAAGCAACGTTTGGCAGATACTAGAAGCAAGACTTTTCGAAATGGGAAGATATTCAGTGTGGTTTACTTTTGCAACGAGCTATTTAGACTGTTCAATTATGATTGGTGTCATCAAAAGCAATATCTATGTCTACTTTGTGTATGGAAGATGATAAGACCAAAAGAACCACAAGGCAACGTCCAAGGTGAAGTCGAGTTTTTCACAAATCTTTTAATGTTGATTTTGTTTATAAAACTCGAAAGCAATCCCAAGGTGTCAAATTTACGATTATTAACATCCCAACCGCGACAAGTAGGTAATCGAGGTTAAGACACACACTGATATGATAATAATATCATAGGAAAGTGTCTATCAAACGGTGCTCCGCAAAGCTCTAGTACCAAGCAAGAAACTGTTTCAGGTGGGTACCAGGAAGTTATTAAAAAGCTGTTTTTAAGAATCAGAGACTCATTAGATGGTAGAAAAATTGAACAGTGCTCTAAGAGTGCTTTAACTTCATCTTCTAACTTATAAATTACAAATGTTTACAAATCATCTACATACCAGAAACAGGCAAACTTGTTTGACAGAGGCTCAAACGTGAAAAAGAAACATTCTAGCCGAGCCAACATAATTTTATTTATTGAGATACTTATCAATTTGAGAAATACACAAACTAAACCGTATAAGACTCTTTCCTGAGTTGTATTTGGCCCGCGAATTGAACTTCATTCAAATTTTCAAATTATTAAGGCTGAACCAGAATAAAAGTCAGCAAGAATTTGTTGACGTTCATGTCCTATTGGTAGAAACCTTGATCTTTTCTTCGTCTTACTAACTTCAGAAACCAGACAGATTTAAAAAATCTGATACATGCCCGAGGAGGATGTAATGGTACTAGAATTTGATCCACGAAAGACCTTTGCCAAAAAAGTTTTTTTCTTAAAAAATGAATCAAAGACAGAAGTAAAGTGATGCGTTTGATTTTGAAGAAATGTGTTGCAGGCTACTTAGATTTAAGTCAAAGAATGTATCCCTTAAAGTCTAACCATACCAAAAAGCCCAAGCCGCCTCGTCGGTGCAGAAAGTTCAATGCAAACCCAAAAAAGGTTGTAATTTTGAAAATAATGTTTGTCTAAACCTAATTTTTAGAACTTGGCTTTGAGAATCGAGAAATACTCTTTCACGATTTAAAGAATTTCCACGTCTACAGAATTGCTTGCTGATTTAGTGCTCCTTTCAAAATTTTTTTAAAAGTACCAACCAAAATATTTTTATTGGAACAAATGACAGATTTTCAGTATGTTCAGGTGTGAGTAGAATTTTGCTGAACAGCTTCGAATACCTGTATTGTTCTTCGCCTACTTAACAAAGATCGCAGTCCTAGACAAATAAAGTTTAGGACATTATTCATCCTAAACTACAAAGATGTCAGGCTGAAAATTTAAAAAGTACGTTCTTTAACTAAACTATACTCAAATCATGGCGTTAATTTGGAAAGGTATTAGTTTTCGAGCAAAAAAAACAGATTTTATAATTTGTTTTTCTCGGAGTCCCGCTTTAAGCTCCACATAACGTTTACAGTTACCTGCGTATGTCCATACATACGTACTACGAGCTGATTATAAGTATTAAAATCTGATCTGAACATATTTCATAAATGTTTTATGTTGAGCTAAGTTTAGCACAATCTCATTCCTGTGAGGAATAAAGGGTCGTGGTTCCTTTGTACTCCAAGTCAATAATGTTCCTCGAGAATAGCAGTCTATAAAAAATTGAGAAATACTGTTATAGGAATATCTGCAGATTAACCAAGCAGATAGAGCTTTAGGACTGATTTACTTTAAACCAATTAAAGTGTTAAGAGCCTCATCACTTAAAATGCTAATTCTGCTAAATACCTTTACAATTCTACAGCTCAAAAGTCAAACTAAATCATTTGGTCAGATTTCTGCTCTAAAATAGGTTTTTGTTGTGAATTTGCCCTTGTGGGAGCCAATTCAGTCCCGGGGGCCAAGTTTTCCTGCTCTATGACGTATTCTTCCAGCACGTGATAGATAAATTGTGCTTTTTTGTTAATACCACGATGCATATTTTATATATATAGTTACTGTAAAATATCAAAAACTAATCCTCAAACCACATACAACTCTTTTAAGATTTCTTACATCTTAAAGCTTTTGATAACTTTTAAACTACGCACAGTTCTGGAACTTGATATTTAAGAATAAAAACACAAACTCTATAGAAGACAGTACTTTAAATCATAGGAAGTCACTTCATCAGGTTTCCAAATTGGCGGTATCATTGATGAGCATACATTGTAAGTACGCCAAATAGATCTCGCTGTATTTGGAGGTTTTATTTGACTAGACACAACTCGCTTTGTCTGTTGGCCAGTGAGGACACTCATTGTTAGATGTGGCATGAGATAAAAAAGAAGATTAATTATAGATTGCAATTTGAGCACGCCTGCTCATGCCCAGATTCAGCAAATTAAGCTGTCTCGAATCTCGAATAAATATGTAAATATGATAGCAATGAGCTTAATCAGGCGCATCAAATAATGCTGCACATTTATAACCTGGAAACAAAGAGTCGCTAATTTGTAGATTATAGGTTTAGGGAGGCCCAAACACATGTGGTAATTTGTTGGTCTACAAACTAAGTTTGATCACCAAACTATTGTGAGCCAGACTGAATTCTTAACCACCTCTTGACGCAGTTGCCAAAAATTCGCTGTCGTCTCGTTTATCACTTTTATTTATTTTTAGTTTGAATTTAATTGCTTCCTTGAAATGAACTGGAAAAAATCGTTTTGGACAATCTTTGCATTGCTCTCCAATTTTCCTGCAGGCTACTTGTTTTTTTATAGCAAACGTTTAAGAAGTAATCGATTATAAGACTTTCAAGGTGGAAACAAAGACGGAACAATAAAAAACTTTTCTGGAAATAACCACCCCTCATACTACTGTCTACCTGATGGTCTCCAATTGTTACATACTTGCATTCTTTTTCTTTTTAGTGTAAACTTTGCTCATATGACCAAAAGAGAGAAGCTATTCTGACTTTACTGAATGTTCCTTTTTTAACAAAAAATACCTCAAAGACAATTTTAAGATTGAATACATTTTTTATTTTATGCATAACAACTTGCAGAGCGATCTCAGTTCTGAAAGGAGTACGCAGCAAGTGTATGCTCTATCAAACGTTAGATATCAGATTATATCGAAGCTAATCACAAAAAAGTTGACATGCGCTAATGTCAGGTTGACTTTAGAAAGCTTCTTGGTATCATGTAGGGACTTACTTCATTCATTGTAACTATAAGTCCTCTGTTGTTTGTTACGCAGTTGCTTTGGCTCTTTCGGCTATAAAGTGAAACTTTTCGAAGGTGCCTTAATGTTTTCTTGTTGAATATAGTCTACTACCCCTTTGGCTTACAAATAAGATTTCCACTATGAAATCTTCCTTCAAACTCGATACTTTTTCATTTATCTTCATTGATTGCTTTTAGAGAATATTAACCTGTACGTCAGAGAGAACAACACAATAAATTACAATATACGACAATGAAGTTTTATTAGAAGACTATTTCAACATTAATAAAAATTCATATTTAAAAGTAAACAGAATAATAATAATAAAACTTTAATTTGTATACGTAGAATTGAAGCCAGTAAAACGTCGTGTAAAGCCTCGAATTGTCTTTACATGTTTCGGGAGGTATTCTTTGGCAAACACTTTTCTCCATGATGGTACAAATACCATAATAACAGCAACCAGAACGAAAGGCCATAAGACAGAAAACATTATCTAAATAATTAAAATTAAAATTCAAAAATTATGTACATTAAATCATTTTACATGAATAACCTGTATCATCCACTGAAAGATAACCCAAGCTCCAACACAACATAACCCAGCAATTATAACAGCTTGTGTTTCAGCATCCATTATCCACTGTGGTAAAAAAGAATGTGCCTCTAAAAGTCCATCAACATAGTTTCTATCCATTATTTAATGACGATGTAAAATGTTGCAAATAATTATTTTTGTGTTTGTCAGATGATAATGCACTGTCAGATTTTTCATTTTTTTCGTACGTGTGGTGTTTGAACGAAAATGCCAACTGGATTAAAGTATATCATTCGCAACAGAAATCAACCCTTGAAAAAATAAGTGACCACTTCCTGTTTGCTATAGGAAATGACGTCATCGAATTGAATCAATTTTTATTGTTAACGAAAATTGTATTTGAATGCAAGTCATGCAATCTGTACACTTGAATCACGGCAATTTTGTTACGGATAATTAGAAAATTTTTCGTTGTTCTTTTTGAACATATGGACACCAATTTTATTCTAGATTCTAGCACCTGCTTATTTATGCGTGTTTTGTTGCTTTACACAAAATATTTTAGTTCAATTTGTTTTATGAATGTTGGTATTTATTTCAGAGTGTAAAAGTTTTGAATTTGTTGAGAAAACTGGTGTACAAACTGCTCTAGTGTGTAACTCAATTAGGTATTTTAGTTCATTCGTAACCTTACTTTATGCACAAGAAAAAACATCAAAACATTTTTAGTCATTAGAAAGGTACGCTACTGATTTATAGTTCACAGTTTATAAAAGTTACAAAAGCTAGTCTGATTCAGAAATTTTTTTAAGATCAAACTGCTCCAAGCAGCTCTAGATTGTATCAAGCTGGAAGTTGTTTCAGAATCATCCTTACCTATCTACTCAAAAGCTTTGGAGCATTGTCCACCTATACTTTCCAGATAAATCACATTGTTCAGTATTAGAAACAGAAATATGCAGAAGTTGCAAACATTGCAATCTGTTCAAATATAAAACACTTTTGTGAATCTACCGGCTAATTCATGGTTAGGTCAGATTCTAGACAGATTGCCTTCTTTTTTTGGTAGTAGTAGTGCTAGTTCCCGCTGTCTTATTGACGCAACTTAATTTTGTTCTTTTGAGACATGTGAAGGTAAAAAAGTCGTGACTATTTTGGCATAATAGTAGTAGATATCGAGCAACCGTGATTAACTTTGCTCAATTTGACTACATTCAATCAGTTTTACATCACTGTATTTGTCTTTTCATAACCTGTTTTGGGTTTTTGTTTTTGTGCAAACCTACAAAACTGGGTTGCAAACATTCTTTTCTTCAATTTTACTAAGTAATATCTTTGCAAAAAAGCTCACTTTTGGTCATTCTTTTAGCATTCAATGCTCTAAATTCCTTTTGTTCCTATTTGGTACATGTAAGCAGTTTCTTTATAACCAAAAGTTAAGACTTCTCTCTTTTGAGTGACGAATGCTGCTTAGCCATGTTTCACTAGGTGAGTATGTATAGTAAGAACCTGTAAGATTAGGAGATCTACAAAGTATATTAGATCAATCAAAAATCATTTTCAAATGAAACACCAGTTTAGATTGAAAACAGATTTATTTGATACCATATATGCCTTAGCACTTAGCAAAGAAAATTGATTTTTCTGTAATGAAATCCTGATGAGAAAGCAGAAATGTAAGTTGAGCTAAGTAGATGAGAATTGCACACAATTGGATTGTAGTAAAAGAAAAAAAGCAATATTGATACTATGGAATAACTTGACAAAACTTTACTAAATAGAAAGTTGAAGATTGTTTCAGTTGTAGTCGGACGATCCAAGCTGGACTAGTGTCAATACCCATAACTATCCATATGTCAAGCTCATAAAGAGATTGATAGCATACAAACTTATTTTCAAAGCTACGTATCCTCATATTTTTGGCGAGTTGAAAATAATATCTCTTTAAATACTCGTAAAGTGGTCTAAATATATGGTAGCTACGAAGTTTCAGAGTTTTCATACAATAATACCGCAATTGCGATTTTTTGTTTTAACATCTTTTGATTATTTGACATTAATTAAACTTAAAAGTCTTTGTAATATGATATTAAAATAGAACGACTGCAATACTTACATCTTTAATGACTTGGGCGGCGCACTTCTGATCAAATATTAAACATTTGAAATATCAATGTTTGATCCATGGGAAAAGATGCTTAGTTTTCGACCAGTCTTAGGCCTTTTAGTTATCTTCTAGTTCCTGCTCGATAGAGACTAACCAAACATTTGTCTTGGTTTTTCAGTTCGTTATCTAAACTCTAATAAAGTATTTTGTGCTGAAATAACATCTCCAAAAGAAGCAATTTGCTCAAAGTTCAACAATGTGCTGTAATGATTAAAGAACGGATTTCTAGAAAAGCTGCATGTTTCTGTAGAATGTATAATCTTAGAAAAAAATTAGAAATTAGTGGTTTTCAGAAGGCAACAATTTATCTCAATATAAAGATATTGCACTGTTGTTCTTCTATAAGTAGCGTAGACCAGCCGTGTTTGTATTAAGCTTTTGAAAAAGGTCAATGGAAAGCGAAGCTTAATTTTGAGCCACAACAGATAGTCTTAGAACTTACTCCGACTAATGCTTGTAATGTCGCTGTCTTAAGAAAGGCAGTGGAGAGCGAAGCTCGACTGTGGCTATCGCAGGTAGCTTGTGAGAGGGAATAGCCCGACTCCCATTTGTATTAGTGTTCTTAAATTTGATAAAGGGCAAAAAGCAACCTTGAGCTTGTTGGATAATTTAGCCCAAGCTGTGTTTGTAATTAACTCTTTGGAAAGATTAACGTAGGATGGAATCTGAACTATTTTTGAACAAAAGCAGCAAACGTATGAGAAATATAAACGAGGATAACACCAATAGGCAGATTTTCGAAGAAAAGAAATCAAAAGGACGGCCAAGAAGAAAATGGCTAGAATGCAGTTGTAAAAGAAAGAGTGTCATGAGAGAAACTAAACAAGTTATCCAAGAGAGAACAAGGTGAAAGGTAATATAGATAAGAACAACCAAAGAGAGCTTAATTAGCACTTTGAGAAGGTTAATGGAAGACCAAGAGCGACTTATTGTCAAACAAAAAAGACTCCAATCAATGGTTGCCACAGGCGCTCTAGGGTGACTTAGCTTGACTAAAGCCGGCATAAAGAAGGCCTAAAAGTGGAGCTCTACGGTACTTTTGGGGTATTTTGATTCTTTTACAATAAATTTTTATGCCTTTTGAAGTTTTAAGTGCTATTTAAGTACTATCTATAAATATTTTTCTAGCCTCTTTGCCTGCCTAGCATTAGATCTTTGGTGTCTAGAAATCTGCTCTTTAGTAATGACCATAGTGTTTTGATACTTTTCACGATTAACCAACAACGTTCTCCTTTGCATGTCCAAAGTCACGAATTGTCATATCATTTCTTAATCTGTTAATTAGCTTCACTGTGGTACAGTCGATACGATTTGAGAACACTCCCATGATTTTAGACACATGCTCATAATCGGAGCAAAATGGCTTCTGAGACAAAGTAAACTAATAGGTCAAGACACTTTTGGTCGTTTATGTTTTATTTAAAGGAAATTGTAAGAAGTTGATATTGTTCGACTGATATATGGAGGAATGTTGCTGTATTTGAAGAGAATGAAAGATGTACAAATATGTTATCAATCATACTGTCTATTTTAGCGAAACATGTAATGGTAAATTTACAGTTCAACCTAAAAGCTTTAGTAGAAACTTTAATGAGCAAAGTGATAAATTATCATTTAAGACGCCTGCTATTAGACTATGGCGTTTAAGTGGTTGAGTTTTCTTGTGCAAATCGCGGGCACTTAAGGTTTGTATTGACTTTGTTTCGAAGTGTCTAGACAACAGAGGACATCAAGTTCACGAGCCAGCACAAACCATCAGTCTCAGTTGTAGGCTCACGAGGCAATAAAATCACAAAAAATTTGTTTACTAACTCACAACTAAAATCACCCTTACGCAGCATAGCTGAAATGAGAAGAACTATTTACTCGTCAAAGTACAGACGTTTAATGTAACTATTCGGTTTGCACACACCAAGTCTTAAGCGTGTAAGCATATTACGGGAGTGCCTTGACAGACGGCTTCACTCGAGGTCCTATATTAATCGAACTTGTGATTTTTGACCTAATAAAGCGGTTATTATCTATTTCTACAAAATCATTTTTAGAATTACCATTTGGCCAACCAACGTGGTCTTTGTCGCGGATTTTTCAGTATTTATTAAAATTCGATATATGACTATAAAAAAAATGTAGCAGCAGCACTACCAGTTACTGCGGTACCATGATGAACTTGCTCGCGCTGCTTTGCATTCTTGCTTCGCTTCTCTACTTAAAGACACCTGAGGCAGCTGGGGTTGTATCTAGCTTTATATTATTCAGTTTATGAATGAAGTTCGAGTATTATGCCAGTAACGTGAGCAACTGCGCAAACCTGCAAATCATAGTACTGACCGCCCTTGAGTTTTTTCAAAAGATTGATAATTTTGTTCGGTTCTGTACTGCTGCTTTTGTCACAAAGTCGCTCAGTAGAAATCACAAGTACCTATATCTTCAAAATAACATTTTAGCAACAAGCCTTTTGTTTATAATGAAACAAACAAAGAATTTTAAAGTTTAAAGTGCTTTTTATTATAGCTACCCGCAAGACGGATGCCACTCCCGAGACAACACAGTTTATAGAAAGGTGATTTTTTGAGCTAGTTCACCTTAAGAGAAAGCTGAGAAAAGCAGCTCTAATTACACAAAAAAATCTTATTCTTGGAAATATTTTTTGGCCTTCTGTGAAAAAAACATTTTGTAATTGGACTTGATACGCTGTCACTAGAATTCGGTCTCAGGGAAAATGTCGTAGTGGTAAAGGATGAAGGTTACTGACAATAGGATAAAAGACTGAACAACATGAACCCGTAGATAGCTTTTTATGAGTTTTAGATCTTAGTGATATTCACCATACTACAATGTACAGTTTCTTTTAATGCCTAAAATTCAGCTATTGCATTGAAAGATTCTACTACAAAGTGGTTTTGAGTTTTGATCAACCTAACCGCCCTATTTATATTAACTGAACTGAATATTATCAGAAGAAGTAAGAAGAAGATTTGATAATATTAATCACGTGGGTTTCTTTTTATGCGAACAGATAAACGCTCTAAATATTGACGTTTCATTTATAAGGAAATATTTCCAAAAACTTGTTTAAAGTCTGAGTGCTCTAAACGGTATTATAGAGCCACACGAATTAGATAAAGTAAAACAAAATTGAAAAAAGTAAATACCCAGAAAAGAATGCCAGTTTCTGAGAAACAGAAAGGAAGGAGGTAGGAAAAAGTAAAATGGTTCTAATGGAGAATATTGTTCATGGCTAACTGTTGACATTAAAGATGGAATAGTGTGAAAAAAACATTCAAATTCTTTTATTTAGTGAGTTGCCAATTCCTCTCCTTTTTAACAATAAAACTAAAAATATCTAAACATCCCTTATCCAAAATTCAAGTCTTGAAATGCTACAAATACAATAAAACATGCATGTTAGGCCTATGTCAAGTTTTAAATTATTTATTGATGAGAAAACGTACAACTATTGACACAAGTACAATAATTATTAATACATAAACTTCCTCTACTTTTTTTTTACAGTCAATTTTGCATGAAAAGGTTTTTTTTAAGTTTTCAGTTAATTAAATCTGAAGTTAATTTGCATACAGTCACATCACATACTGAAACTAAAACTTATTAAGTCATACATGTAATAAATTACACCTAACCTACCACCACTAGCAAGTGGCAAAAACGGAAGGGAGCAATCATGTTTCGTGGTGCGCCACGTGGCAGACACGTGATACTCTACAAACGATTATTCGTATCTAATTGCATTCGGTATAATCACTTGATAGAATTAATGCTTTACTTAAGGGCCTCGTGCCGGTGTTACATTGCGTTAAAAGCGCAAGAGCTTGTTTATTTTACCTTAGGTCAAAGGCACGTGCTTATTTCGGATAGGGGGGTTAAATTGCAATTGCTCAAATTATAAACCCCCTTGTCTTCTATTCTATTTGCATTTGATTTAGAATTTTTTTTTAAATTTCAGGCTTCTCTACGAACTTATATATTCGTTTGCGTGTCTAAGGATAATCAAATTTGATGTTTGTTAGCAGTACACGGGTAACGTGCAATGCGTCTTTTAGATGGTTGACTGGGTTTAACGTTGCATGACATCTTCACAACCACGAAATGGACTTGCAGCTTGTACACACCCACGATTCAAAGGTTTCGTCATTGTTTTACTGTAGAATAATTCTTTTTTTAGTGACGATAAAATAAAAATAATTTTTTCATGTTTTTACGTAAAATAAGCGAGATTGTTAGTGGTTGTTTTATTATACGTGCAATTGATGTCGGCGTGTACGTGTTTAAATACACTCAAACTTCGGAAACAGTAATAATGTTTACCGCAAAGCTATTACCGGTACGTTAAACACCCCTCAAGAAATCATCAACTAGACGGAAGAACCCTCGTTAAAGTTAGTTTTATTGACTGAATGAAGTTCTTTGAATTAAATGTTGAACTATTCGAGGTTATGGAACTGCTTGCTGAGTTTCTTTGTTTCATTTAAAGGCAACTTAAGATTTAGGTTTACGTTTAATTTAAAACAATTTAATCTGCGTAGTATTTTGTCTTGTAGCTATTTTTGTTTTAATTATTAGGTACTAAGATTTATAAAAAAGATAATAGAACTTATAACATTTTGTTTTTATGAAAGAAATAAAAAAATTCTTCACTAGTTAAGTGTTAACAGTTTTTGTTTTACTTGGTATTGCGAGAATTCAAAATCCACAGAATTTGTTGAAATAGTAAATAGTTTGTCAAAATATGGTTTGGGAAATTTCTAATTTAATCTTATAACCTAATTCAATTTTCTTGTAATTTTCCATAGATTAGACGTTTGAGCAAGTCAATGAATAAAAAGATCAATCTTCTTGATCATCAACCAGTTTTACCAAGTCGACAAATGTTAATTTTACTAGACAGCTTTTCCAAAGATGCATTCGATTGTATCTTGACCAGTTCTAAAAAATTCTTAGTTTCATGCTGATTGAACCAACTGATAAGTTAATATTGCCATTCTGGCAAATGATCGACCAAACACGATGGAGAGGTTTTGGTTAAAAGCCAATTTCTTTTTATAGATGTAACTAATTTGGTTTATCCACAATCTCCGAAAGAAAGTTTTGATGTTTGACCAATTTAGGCTGATCCAACAGTATCTTGGGCAAGGATCAGGTCCTTAACTAACGATGCTAAAAGAATATACTTTAATCGCCAACTGATTCTTAGCTTGGGCAGCAATGCACCAGTTGTAAATTTTAGCCTTTTCAGAGTTTCATAAACTTTTCTACCATTCATAATTCAAATGAGATAATGTTTTGCATTATTACTTTTTGCAGTTTTCTTCTTGGATCTTGACACTACCAGCAACTATTTAATCAATTCCGGTGCACATTTAATATCATCAGCAACATATAACTACTAAATGCCAAAATACATCGTTTGAGTAACGCTATCCCAAATCATTATTGCTTGAGAAGTTGCAGACAGTGCAAACGAACACACGCTTGGTACCTCGTGAACTTACGAGAGTCTTTTTATCAACTTTTGACTTGATATTATATTATATAGACTGAAGATTTTGAAATTCAAAAAGAGAAAGAACAATTTTTTTTCTACGACCGGTGTAGTTTTTAATATTGAAAGGTAAAGAACCGCATCAAGCCCATGATACTATAGCATCCGGGCACCAAATATGTAAAAACGATCTTGGTTGCCTATACGACTAATATTTTTTAAGCTAAATCTTTCTTAACAAATACGTTTTTGGCATAGAAGTTCGATTTGGCTTTCTGTTTAATAAAACTAAAAAACTTAAAATAAAGTTTGACCGGCATACTAAAAGACAAACAGTGACTTTAGAACCCTAAGTAAAAAAACTTTTGTTTTGCTCACTATAGCCAAGAAGAGTGAATCAAGATCTTCTCTGTCCACTGTTCAATTTGTAGATGCTAGATACAAATTCTCTAAAATGTCCAGTTTCCAGAATGTTGAAACAAAACGATATGATATTACAGCGTCAAGTAACTAGATGTTTTAGTCAATTTTTCTGATTTTCGTATAACACTGCAAACGGTGGATTATCGACGCTTTTGGAAATCCCAAACGTATATTTCTCGAGCGTTACCTTAATAATTATGCAGAGATGTAAAAAGTTCTCTTACACATGAGACTGAAACGGGTATTTTTGAAATTTTATTTTTGTACGCTTATTACCAAAAAAAGATTTCGAAATTTAAAAGATCGCCAGAATTGTGAAGGTTATCAAGAAATTCGAAAGCCCGTGAGCGTCTGACGATCCTGTAGAAAGCCAGAAACCTATAAGAGGTGGGAACCTGCAAAGATCTAGAGGTTGACAACTTGAACATATGAACTCCGCCGATATATTCTGTACATTTCTTCCGGTGATGTCACTTGTATATAGAATATTTGCCATTTTTATCTAGTTTTCCATATTATTCTCACACCCAATGTTTCATTCTCTGTAATGTGTAGTGTTTTTTGTTTTTTATTACTTTTTGCAACTTAATTTTCAGTCGCATCTATTAACTGAGAAACAGGACCATCAATAGAACGTTTTTCTCAAGCTGTAAATCTGAACTTACTATGTCACGAATTACTAAAAATGTTTATTTCTGGATAATTCTGGAGATCGATTGTCAGTGCTGGAATAAATTTAGGAAGTTATTCTGGTTGTGTTTCTGGTACCATCTGCTCTGCCTTGTAGACCAGAATCCGTCCTAACACTCTATTATGTAAAACTCAGTAAACACATTTTCTATACTACGTCTACCAGTAGCACGATTAATACATTTTGAAATGTACTTCGAAACATCTTATATATAAAGATGAGGATATTCTGATGTAAAAGATTGTTTTGGGCTCTTTTAAGTTAGTCTCTTCCCTCCCTCAGTTGCTCCATTATCAAGAAATGTGGAATGCAGAGGTCACCTTGGTGCTTTATAACCTTTTCCAATATTACCCCATTCGGAGTGCTATAGGCCAGCTTTACGCACAAAAGAAAGGCAGCTTGGACATCGATATATGGCCCATAAGTGATAGGAACCAGGCCAAGATATCTATCTCTTTCAAAAGATCTAAGTTTTATTCTGAACATGTTTTGCTTGCAAAATTACCGTAGTACAGAAACTATAGCTAATCTACCATTTGGTATAATAATCACAATTTTACACTAAAAATAAGTGTTCTAAGAAAGATCTTTTCGATCAACAGTTTTTATATTTTTTTAGAGTGTTTTATTAAAAAATGCGTAAGAGCCAAGACGTATAATAACTAGTTTTGTTTTTTTTTAACTCTAAATATGGCATTCCTTGTGGGAAGCAATCTTAACTTTATTTGTAGTTTTGATTAAGTACCACAATCATGATTTCTTTCTAAATAGTTATTATACGGCAAAATGGAGTTGAACTGCTCCTACGTATAGAACACCTTCTGCTATAGGCTATATAACAAAAAGTCCTACAACGTGCTTTGCTTTAGAGCAGCACTGTTTTGCCTGTGAATTTGTTGCATCGTTTCCTAAACTCGTATGCCGAACTTGATCCTTCTAGTTTGTTTGATTCTCTCGCTATGGATTTTTGTCTAATATTTGATGTCTCCTAGCAACAACACTGAAAGTGAAAATAATTATTTTGGTGATTATTGTAGATAGGATGTCATTTTGGTATCTTTCGAATTGAAGGATTGAAGGCTCCCAAATACACAAACCTATCCACGGACCTCTATTTCGAACACTTAATCTCGACAGTTTTTTCTACGTGAGTGAAGGTATCATTGTAGTTAATGCAAAACGTCTTGCTCTGCCATCAGGTATAAAGTCTTGTGGCCCTATTATAAAATCGGCCATAGAACATTTGCATTCTAAGGAAAAAAAAGGACTTTACAGATACAAATAATAAGATACGTCAAAGAACACACAAGTAAAAAATCTTTAACGAGTTATTTAATCAATAGAAACTGCTCTTAGCTAAACCAAAGAGTGTCTCTTTACAGAATACCTCTGATAGATTTCAAACAGTCACAATTACTTGCACTTCCTCAATACTTACCAGTTCGATTAAGAGTTTCAATACTAGAGCCGTTGCTTTTCTCAATATTCACGTTAGATGCGATTGATGTTATATAACATAGTAGTTTTTATATGTAGGCAATTGAATTACAAATATTCATGTCAGTTCCGGCAGAAGATAAACAAGAAACTATATTTACCATTAATCATAAATCTTACCAAAACAAAAGGAATAGTATTTTCTTGAGTAGTAATTAAAACTGTCAATTTAAGAGTGAGAATTAATTAAATTGACTTGATTAATCAGAACAAATAAAAGTTAACCTACTGACAATGTTTATGGTTTTTTAACCATTTTAATATTTTTCATTAAAAGATCTTCTAATTCATAAATTCGAAAACAAAAATAAAATTCTTATTGTATACACTAGCATATTTCGTGTAAAGACTTGTTATCAGATCAGTGTGCCTTGAAGCCTTGAAGTCAGTTGTTTTTAGTGGTTATTATGTTCTGTATCCGTTTTATTATATCCTGTGATTTATCAACCACTACGTCACTGAACACCATCGTCTGATGACTACAACAAAATATTATTTTTCTACTTTTCAACTGTTCTCTCTATAAGTCTTCATTGCTACGCGATTTATATTTTCACTTGTTTATTTACTTACTTATCTACCTACGTACACTGCGTATTATGTTTAATCATCCACTCTTCCCTAGAATTGTTTCATCTTACGTTTTCCATCACGTAACTGTGAGTTTAAGATTTGAAATGCGGGGGCTTTACGACTAAATTCAATTTGCAGCAAATCGTTTAAACAAATAAACGGAATAGACATGTAATGCGGCAAATTTAAATTTGGTACGTTAATTTAAACACGCGCAAATAGACATATAAAGGTAAAACTGTTGACAATTTCAACTTTAACTTTATTATGTACTACATATAGGTAAATGACATTTGTAACACATCTACCTGCAGAGTTATAAAAAATTTTTAATTTTAATCTCCTTTTCTTCTCGGACAAAAAGTTTTATCTTGGAAACGCAGACTGTATTGTATTATATATATATATATATATTATATATATTGTTATGGTTCGTTTATAACTGATTTACTTATATTTATTTTGTTACTCAAACACATATTTTAAAACAATAAGAATTCTGACCGTGTTAATTACTTTAATAAGTCAGATTTTATTATTATTTACTCAAATTTGGTTCAGATTAAAACAGTTGCATGTAATAGGTGTATTTACTTTACGGTTAAGATTAGATTAGAAACATGAGTGTGTCAATAAAGAAGGACTCTTAGAAATGAGCAAATCAGAGTGCGTAGTACATATTTTAAAGACTTACTTCAACACCCTCCTTGGTATCAAACGTATTGTTGACAAGATTCTAAAGCTTGTTAACAGTGCCGTTTCCACTTCCTTTGTTAGAATAATTAAAAGTGTCTTCCTAACCTATAGTAGCTGCAACAAAAAAACCTTGTCAAAAATATTCACTCCCCACGCCGAGGTATCCTATAATTCGATACTTTTCCCGAATCTATTTATCATAATACTGCCAGGTCATCTTCAAGCCCTAAAGTATTTACATCTTCCTCCCTGTCTAACGCACGACAGTTTCTTCTACCAGGAAAACGTTAATGGATAAAACCCAGCTCAGCAAATATTCACTAGATCTTTCTCCAACAGAAGAATTTATTCCCTTACCCGTGAATCATCTATGCTTCCACCTTCAAGCACCACCGCATTGTGCTTAACATATACAAAACCTTCATCGGTCCATTCACCTACTTTGCCGCCCCAATCGAGTGATTCCAAACAAAGGAAAATGACCATCTACAGTAGGAGTCTTAGGCAGGATCGCATTAAAAAAGCTCGATAACGGTTTGTGACTAGAGAAAGACTACCAAATATAAGCAAGATTCGAATTCCAACAATGACGCAATCAATCAGGACAAAGTGTACGATCTAGAGATCGTCAATACCCGAAGCGAAGCTACCGCATCCGCAGTCACCACGCTCATCTAAAGTGAAAACTCCATTTCTATAAGAAGCTAGTGCTGGCTTCAGAGCCTCGCATTCCGGCTTCGAGTGCGAAGCGAGGCAGTCGACCCGGTCTCCAGCGAGAGCGTGGCACATCGGCGACGAAGAGTACGGGCTCAACCACCACGGTAGTTGGGAGGCTACTGCCATCCACCCTCCAGAGTCTGTGTATGGGGGGCACAGGGCTGGTCCAATTTCCACTGCCAACGGAGCGACTTGAGGTTGTACTGCTGCATCATCCCACCGACCGTCGGTCTTCAGGAATTGGGGAGCCAGAGGACCGCGACCGCCACAAATCCCACCAACCCTAGATGCAGCAGATGGATCAACGGCCGTTCCACCACCATCCGGTGCCTGCGTCGGGGGGCGTAGGCCCGGCCAACTTCATCCAACCATCTCAGTCTCATCCGATCGGCCCGGGTAGCTACCGGACCGTGACCACCAAATCCTTTCCTTTCCAAATCCTCGAGCCTGAGACTCCTCGAGGTATCATCACCACTGCGCCCGGAAATTCTTCGCCAATCCGCTACTCTTCCCGCCAAATCCTTTCCCGCCATAATTTCCCGCCAATAATTCCCGCTCCACCACACCCACTCCACACTGTTCTCACTGGGTTTTCCGTGGTTTCCCCAGTGGTTAAGGCAAATGCTGGAACAGTTTTGCACTTCCACGGCACACTATACCCACCTAGACACCACACACCACTACACTAACATATACACACTCTCACACTACTCATTACACAATTCCAACACCGTTCTGAAAAGAACCGTCGCGTTGAACTCCTCGTCGTCTCTGTGTGACGGCTCGCTGGCCGTCCTTGGGTACTCCATCCAACCTGGGCCATCGACATCACCACCGGCGGGGATTATGGAGAACCTGCTCCCGGCCTGCTTCATCGTCGCCACCAACCATCTCCCCGTGGACCGGCTTGCGGACTGCTTGGTACGTGACATGACTCGACAACGACTACCACCAACTCCTACTCCGACGCACCGCTCCGTCGACACTCCTATCCACCAACATCCCTCATTCTCCAGGCTTAAGAGAGGTTAAGTCCTCTAAGGAGCCAGCCGCCTACGGCGGCGAATTACATTGACTGCTTGCTTCAGAGCCTAATGCGCCCTAAGACAAATTCAGATTTTGTATTCTCTCATCCCGTACGAGATAAGTGTGGGAATGCACAGTTCGATCCTTGTTTGTTTTTAATAACTCACTAAAGATTACTGGAGGACAAAGCCCGATCTTGGTCCACTACAGGTGGCGCTCGACTCACGTTTGTTTTTACTTTTTCTAAGAAGGTTAATGGAGGAAGAAACTTGAATTCGTGTCACATCTTTGTATTTAGATAGTTAGATAGATAGTCTTAAGATAGTTAAAGGAGGAAGCAGTCCGACCCGTTTCAAAATAAAAGTGATCGCGATTGACAGTCGCCGCAGGCGGCCACGCCTGTTTCTACTCCTCAAAGATTGGAATTAGAGAAGATGTTTAGTCCGACGCAGCCAGGCGTCTCATAGGAGACGATATGTCGGAGTACGAAAAAATTCGGACTTTGGATCTTTTTCGTTCCACTTTAAGTTTGCTCAGTCTATTGTATTTTATTGCTTATTCTACTTGTAAGAGTTTGTCTTTTGTTTTTCTAGGTCAGATAATAAATACACTTTGTATTGTAGAACAGTTGAGTGTTGTTTCAGGCGTAGACTTTCGAAAATTCTATGTATGGTTAATACAAAAGAAAACCCACGTTGCGCTTTTCATTAATCATTTTAAGGAAATTAAATACGAACTAGCGTCGGGCCATTTTAGGTGGCCCAGGTCGGGTTTTGTCCTTCATTAACCTTCTTAAGTAAAAACAAACGTGGGTCGAGCTGCGGCTTTCAAAATGCTACTTGTCGTGGCCTAAGATAGAACTAACCTTCCTCTGAAAGCTATTAGACACAAATACGGGTCAGGTTGTGCACTCCCACCCTTGTCTCAGATGGAAAAAGAGAAACTCACAGATCTGGGTTTTCCTCGAAGTACATTAAGTAAGCAAAACTCGTCGCCATCAGTCCGCAGGAATCAGAAGTGATGGACGTCACGGCGAAGGCTTCTTACGATAATGGAGGCATCTCCAGTGACCGAAAATTTGGTTTTCCTTTTTAATGGAGCTAAAAACAAATACGGTCAGCTCACTGGCTTAACATCTGAGGCCGGCCTTGGTTTACCTTAGACTACTACGGACCCACAAGCTTTTCCAGCCATCGGCGTCGATTTATTGTCTTACTGAAGAGAAACTCCAGTTTCTATAAAATTTTCTTTAATACCTAAATGGATAGAACGTAACGGTCGTGACAGAAATTCTCAATTAAAGTTTTCATTAAGGTGAGAAACTTATCTTAATTTTAAAGGATCCTTAAAGACATTCTAGTAACAAAAATAATTTTTAAGACATGAGAATTTCAAATTTAACATTATTTGTGAACTTAATTTAATTTCTTTTAATAGTCAGGCAGTCAAGGTTCAAGATTAATACTGAAAGTAGAGAATAGCGTTATGCAGAAAATGAACGGTGTGTGCAAAGAAAGGAAATACGCTGTGTTGGATGGAAGAAGAAACTACTTGATAATTATTTTGCAATTCTAGAAAGTTTTTATAAGATAATTTCATAAGGATCAAAAATTAAATTGTATTATTTAATTTAAACCAGTTAGAAGTAAATTTAGTTTATTCTTACTTCTACAAAAACCTGTTAAAATTTAATTTACTTTAGTGTTTGTTTTTTATTAACTATTTAAAATAATAAGGCAAATGGAAATTAGAAAAATCTTGTTTCAGTTACACTAATTTTCTATTAAATAATTTTCCTAGAATTTGTGTTTTTAATAAATTATTTTTAATTTATTATTTATTTATTATCATTCTTACTTTCACATTTTTCTGTCATTAACTTAATCGTTTGAACTTTAATTTCACAAAAGTTTTTTTTATTTTTAACCAAGACAAGGTTTTGTTTGTCATTAATTATTATTGCATCGTACGTACTATATGATAAAGAATATAATGAGTTTGTATTTCTATCGCGATCATTATTTTTTAATTTTACGTTTTCGCAAAGTCTTTTCCACATTGCTACGTGGGGTAATTTTATAGGTTAGGTATAATCGTTTAATGATCAAAAACATTTTCTTTTTATGTTGCTGATAAAGTAAACCTTTACTCATATAGAATCTTTGAATGATACATTTTTATTTAATTCTGTTGTCGCAATATTACCTATTTTACCTATATTCCTGTGTACAGCTTTAGTAGAAGTGTTTATTAGTTAATTCAGTAGTTTCAGTAATTTCATTATTTTTTTTAAATATTTATGCATTTTTACACAAATGCCATTAAGTATAAAAGTAACAAACTTCTAAATATCTAACTAAATATTGTTTTATAGAATTATTTATTATGAGTTTTATAAAATATTTTCTATTAACTTACAAATAATTATTTTATAAATATAAATTGGCCTGCTTTGATGATGCAATTAAAAATTAGTTTCTGAACATCTTCTAACCGAAGTATTTATGTAGTTAAATGATACTTTTATAAAAATACTTTTTCATATTAACTAAAGGTATTTTTTTGCGAGCTTTCGAAGAAAAATCAAAGAATCCACTCTATATCCAGCTATTCTCACATTTCCTTTCCTTACATCTTCCGGAAAAAATCCTAATTGAAGATCCCGTTTATTTATTGGCTGGCTCGAGCGACTCCGGGTATATGTAATCTAATACAAGGCGAATAAATCCACATTTAGGTTGACAGAAGCTGGGCAATCTTGAGCGAACCATCTCTTAGTGAAATTCTTTTACTAGATGCAACATTCACTTTTATTTTTTGCGCAAGACTTGCCACGCTTTTAAAAGATTTATCCGTAAGTATTTATAATTAAAGTGGGAAAAGAATTTTTTATGTCGTACGATGACATCGTTGGTATTCAAAAACGGAACACTAAAATCGACTTTATTTTCCCCATTTTAAATCATATTACGGAACAAAGTATGCAATACAATCAACATAAAGTTTCTTCATGGCGAATATTCAGCGATAAATTATTATTTTTATAGGACGATATGTTCCCTGCACGGTTGCTTTATGGAACCTTGTGTAAAGGCAATCTTAGCACAAGTGTACGTACATGACAATAAAATAAATATACAGGGGAAAGCCCCTTTGATCCCTTACTTTAGGGAGTTCATAGTCTACTTCCCTCTATATTCCTTTTGCTTTATGTACTTACACGTGTTTCTTATAGATGTATCTATAAGTGTATCTTTGTAGAATTCTTGTTTGTTTTCAATGCAATATTTTTCTTTTTTTTTAAATAAAAATGAAGATGGTAACACTTCAATCGATTGCCCTTAATGAAAAAGATGACAATCTATCTATCTCAAGTGGAAAAACACAAACGGCGATAGAAATAAACGATAGGCATAACAAATCAGTGCGAGTGGCTGAACAATTAAATATTTGAGAGGGTGTTGCAGGCTGGGTCAAGCAGCGAGTTAATAATTGAGCCGCGTGGCTTTTAACACGGCAACTGGCTGTTCTTTTATTCAATACCTTAGCTTCTGTAAACGAGAACTTGACACCTAGCCGCCGGATTGATTATAAAACCACCCGGGAGTCGCGCCACTCATCACACCTACATCCTAACCTTTCACCCATTAACAATAAATTAGTATCACTCCTTAAACAGGTTAGATTTATTCGTAATTTTATTTTCTCTTTAAACTAAATAATCTTGAGGCTTCAGAAATTAAAATTATATACCAGCACAGTTACAATTTAAAATCGTGTAAGATTCCAAAACCTCAGAAGTTTTAAATCTTCAATAAATTGAATTATATATTGAGGATAGCTGAGGGAATTGAAATCAGATCTAGCAAAAGCTCCCTCTAGCAAAAATTTTTAAAAAATTCATACTTGCAAGGTGAAAAGTAAAAAGTTTACAAAACAATTGAATAATATTAAGAGCAAATAAAGACAATTAAAAAAATAATATACGGCGAAAGAGAAACTTGCAATATCTTTACCTAAACAATATAAAACTGAAATATTCATTTTTAGTCGTCTAATTCCGTAAGAATACTGTCAGTAAGCGGCGTAACAGAAGCACGGCATTCTCGGTGTGATAAAATGCTTATAAAATATTTCGGGTATACTTAGGGTAGTTAAGGGGTGACATCAAAAGCCGTAAGGATCGTGTATTGTTGAAAAGTTAAAGCCGGAGGTCCCGCAGCGCACACACGTAGAGTGGAGGTTCGCCTTCGGGACTTCTAGATGGAAGCAGACCCCCAGGACTAAAGCTGGAATATTCTTTATATTCTTACACTTAAGCGAATGTTTCTTATTTCTAGTACATGTAATATCAAAAAAAGAAAAAAAAGAAAATATCGAAAAATTTCACGAGAATTTTTTCTAGTGTCCTTTAGATCTCTCTTGTTTCTGTTTCTGATAAATAATTGAAAATCTAAAAAAACGGTAAAGATGACAGTTTTTTAGTAACGATAATGCAAGAGTTTGATTAATCAATAAGTAATGTACTTGAAGCAAAATTAATGCAACAAAAAATCTTTTCTCTATTTAATGTGATTTGGTACTTTTCAGGGTGGTTTATTACTTATATGATTAAAAATTCTGATAGATAAGAATCTCTAAATTAGCTTTGATAGATCAATTAGACATTTAAATATATAAAAAGTAAAAGGAGTATCACGTGGAGTTTCTCTCGGACATGTGGTATTCAGAACATCGCATCTGACTGCACAAGATTTATGTATTTGCCATGATCTGCTATAAATACATTAAAAGCTGTCTTGATATCTATCAACTACTCTTCAACACTATAGGCACAGCTACAAAGAATATTGCAGGTTTTCGGAAATGTGCGTTTTCATTTCATCACCTGGGAGATATCAGGTACCATGGTGATCATGTAGCTAAGAATCATCAAAGTCCGAAAGAGTTCAATTTGGAACTTGAGCCTGTTGGTTCTCCATTTCTGTTTTGGAATGAAAAGTTTTCATGAGCATGTAATTTAATGAAACCTACATTTTATAGAGATAAAATAATTTTTGCATTCGCCCAACAGTTTAGCACTGGTAATAGTGGACTTTTGGAATGATTCAATTTAACTGCGACTTGTTAAACTAACAATGATCAAATTATTAAATTTTGCAATAGCATAATATTTAAACATTGCAAAAACGATATCACGTTTAATTACTACTTTACCAATAGTATATGAATGAAACATTTCCTTTCAATGGTGTGAATACCAACAGAAGTTATTTTGGTCAACTAACTTGATAAAATCATGGATTTTGATCAAAAAAGGTAATTCCTTTAATGGCACCTTCATAAATGTGGATACCACAGAATAAAATTAAATTATACTAATTACTTATCAGAATAAGACAATTCTGTATGTAGAACAATTATCACTCTTATAATTGTTTTTTACAGGTCGCCAATTCAAATTTAAAAAAATAATTTGGCCAAAAAGCGTTACAAGAGTTTCGCTGAAAGTATAGAGGTTCTCTTTTGGTAAATTGCACCACACTGAACATTATTAAGATGAGCCTCATCTTAGTTTGTGCTTTGTAATTTCTCTAGTGAAGCTTTATGGTGATAACCATAGCGACAAGTTATTATTGTTATGCTTCCTTTTGCCAAGGAAAAGTGTGAAGTTTATTAGTGAAAGATCGTACTAAAACCTAAAATATAATTCATTTGAACTGTTGACATGATTTAACTAGCAGATGTGATAATTACCTTGGCGTAAAATTCAAAAGAGTACTTTTGAGTACTAAAGAGAGAAAAAGTTTAATTTTAACAAAAGCCATTTGAATATGTGCCATCGATTCCAAAAATAGAACTTTGGAATCATTGGGATCAGTATATAATTCTGTTCTTATTGAAATGAAAACAGGATTGTAATCCAATTTTCAAATGATTTCTGGAGTAGATACTAAGTCGGGTTAGGGTTATTATTCGCTAAATATAATCTATGAGGAGAGGAAGGCGCATATGCATATATTTGCGTTCCTCTAAGTAAGGCATTTGTCGTGTCGATAATTTCCTTGATTTACTTGTCCAATTTAGTAGCACAATTGTGACCTATTGGATCCCTAAGAATTGTGCACCAAGCGGGGTAGCTAGGCGAGTGCTGACCTCACCAAATCGATTTTTCTCTGGTCGGTACGTGCATCGCAGTAGGTGGAGCTTTGATGATTCTTCACTGTTTTAAGTTGTCTGTCTTTTGACCTTTTAAAAAAATTGGTGAAGACAAATGCCGGAACAGTATCGCACTAGTCCACGGCACACAATACACATCTAGACACTCACACACCACTACTCTAACACATACACACTCTCACATCTCTCATTACACAACTCCAACACCGTTCTGAAAAGAACCGTCGCGTCGATCTCCTCGTCGTCTCTGTGTGACGGCTCGTTGGCCGTCCTTGGGCATCCCCACCGACGGGGATTATGGAGGACCTGCTTCCGGCCTGCACCACCATCGCCACCAACCTCCAACACCGTGGACGGCGGGCGTGCGGACTGCTTGGTGACCGACATGATGGCGTGCACGACAGGAGTTATCCACCCATTTTTTCCAATTCACCAGCCATAGAGAAATTAAGTTTTCTAAATGGCAGCCACCTACGGTGGCATTTTATTCATTGACAAGTCAGACCTTTTAATTATTTAGTTTTTTTTGTTTAAAAACAATAATTTTAAAGGATTTCTTTGTTTATTTACCTCAGATTTTGTTATTATTTATTTCTACATTTTTTAATTTTTATTCGTTGGTATTCTTTTTCTATTTGTTGTTATTATTTTTCTTTTTCAACAAACTCCGAAGGAGTCGTTACTGAATTTGCGAAGTCTGTCTATCTGTCTGTTTGTATGTATGTCCGCATCTTTTGTCAAATTCTGAAATTTTAACTTCAGATTTGGATTTTACATCAAAACTAAAGACTACGTGGTATCTTCGTTTTTTGATAACTCTTCGAGAAGATGGTCGAAATGGCGGCCGAAAATTAAAAAATTTTTAAAAGTTTTTTTTTAATTTAGAATCGTATTCTACATCAAAAAATAAAACAAACGTGTACTTTTAGTTTTTTGATATCACCTCGGGAACATGGTGAAGATGGCCGCCGAAGTCTGAAAAATGTAACAAAACGGAGTTCGTTGTGGTTATGCTTTGCATTCCCAGATGTTTTTCATTGTTTAACCCTTTATAATTCTCTTTTATATATAGAATCTCTTTAGACTGTTTTATTTAAAATAAATTGTTCGCAGAAACAAAGGTGCAGGTTCGGAGAAAAGCTTGATGGCAACTCGACTATCTTTGTAAATGGAGCTGGGTGCTGCTACTAAAACTGGGTGCTGTTACTAGAACTGCTGAGTTGACTGGATAGACTGGAACACTAGCAAATTTGTTGATTCTGGCCATCTTTCATTTATCTGCGATCGAGATATTACCACTTTTTGCACTTTTACGGTCCAAGATTCCTCAACTGCTCAAGTTCATGTAACTAAATTAGTTAGTTTTGTTGAGAATTTGATTTTGCTTCAAACGGCACCATGCTTGCGTCGTTGTGGTTACAAATTTTTACTAAAATGAGTTTCTATGTACTTAATTATAGGAAGGGAGAAGATCTCAAGCAACCTTTATGTATAAGGCTTCATTCTACAGTTCTCATAAGAGTGTAGAGAGTCAATTTCATAAGCATAAATGTTTTATTAAGTAACTGCAAAGGTACAAAGTTGAGACCATATTTGTTAATTTTCAAAATGAGAAGTCGTTAATTTTTTGTTATAAAATGTATGCGATTTCGCCCTACATAAGCGGACGAGATCTTTTTTCTGAAAAGATGATCGGCTAGCTTAGTAAGTAATTTCGCATGCCCTCCTTTCTTATTTTTAGGCTTAGAACTTTCTACAGAGATTTTTTTAAATTTGTTATAGTTGTTTTTTAAATATGTGAACTTTTATGTAAAGTTGGACTTGATTACATTTTCTGACTATATAAAAATGCGAACCTTGACATTATTCTGTACTAGTGAACTCTGTCTACGCTTTATGTTTGTAGTAAAATAAAATCAGTACAGTACAGTACAGATTTTGTTAGAGAAGCCACGAAAACATTAATGAAGGGATCTCAACTGTTTTTCTAATTGAAGGTTTCCATTTCAATGCTAATACCTCGAATCTTGGATACATTTTATATCTTTCAATCCACGCTAGACATTACTTTCGTGTTAAGTCTTATTCAGATTTATTCCAAAATATGTGTTGGATGTTATGTACCTGTTAAAACAGTTAATTGAATGCTTACTATATCCATACGGTAGATATACGTATGCACACATACTGATAACAACTACTATCCATTTATTTAGCGAATTTTAGAAGTCTAACGAATAATTTACAACGTTTCACTTGTAGAATATTAATTCGTTGCAGAAACACGACAAATCGTTCTCAACAAGTACCTAAAACAATTTGCTCATTTATTATCCAAATCCAATTCAATTTAAAATTAAACGTTTTACATATCGTTTAAGTCTTACTAAAATTTAAAAAAAACAGAAAAACATAGTACCTACATGAAAAATATTTCAATAAAATAAAATTCAGCGAAAAAGAGCAAACACGAGAGAAGAAAATCAGAAATAGCAGTACAAAAATTAAACAAAACCAAACAAAATATAAAATGCAGGAGGAATGAAAAAAGCAGATCAAAAACAGTAAAATAAATAGCATTAAAATTAACGGACATGCTAAACTTTTTTTTAATACACTTTTTTAATAAGCCACAGCTTGGTGGCGTATCGATGTAGCTCTGGGGCTCACGGGGGAGCAGCCCTGATTAAGACCTGACCCCCGAGGCACTGTTTGTCATTAGCTCAGTTAGCTCACTTTCTGTTTGCTAATCACAGATGTGGTGGCTGATTTAAACCTAACTGATACGTGTTTGATTAAGCGATGTGATGTGACGCGAAATACTCCCTAGTATGGATCTATCTCAACTCAATTTTACTGTACGGAAAAGTTAAACGCAAATCCTAGAAAATTTGTATGAACATTAATGTGTCTGGGCGTGTAAAGGAAATCTTCAGCATCGGCTGTAATTTGTAGTCTGTACATGTTTGTTTTCTTGTGTTTTAGTTAGCTTAAGTTCTAACCAAATATAACCTCCTTGGATATTTCCTTAATAAAACTTTCCATCTGGAAATAAAAAGTAGAACGAGATTTTGTAAAACGCAACAATTCGTTACGTTAATTCACACGAGGGGTTTTCCGCTGATATTTAACTAATTCAAGCAACAACACACAAAACAATTATTGATGTCACAGATTTAACCAATTAGACAGAGGCATGTTGTCACGTGACTCGGTATGCCCTTTGGCACTTGATGCAACTTGTCACTTAGTTCTATTTCCCAAAAGGGTTCCCCAGTCCGTATAATGCAATTATTTGATAGGAATTTATGCAGTTGCCACAACTTGCATGTCACTTTGTGTTTTGTACGACGCTAATGATAGTGTACTCTAGCAATATTATTAGTGATGCTTTACGCCCGAGTTACCTTAAATATTTAAATAGTTCGTGTACACTATAGAGTGCAGATTGATCGACAGAAAATTAATCCAATGGTTATCTCTATTTAGGAAGTTATTTTCGACTTCAAGTTTAATCTCATAAAAATTGAATTTGATTTTCTTCTTGTGTGGTTTATATTAATTATAGGAAGTTTTTCAGAGAAAATTTCAACCTATAAATGAAAGACTTTTAATGCCTATTTAACTTTTGTTTTGGAGTTACTACAGTAATAATTTATAAAGAATAATAATTAGAGGATCAACTTTATCGTTTCATCATTTTACAGTCTAGGCAGGATGTTAGTTTAAAGCTTCATTCATATCTATTAAAGTAAAAGTGCTGTCATTGATAACCTTGATAAAAACGGAATGAGTTAGATAAAATATTGTTAATCTGAACTATTGTGACGTGGAAGAGTACCGGAAACAATAAAGAAATTTCAAAACAATTATTTTTAAAGAGTTGTGCAATTATTATTTTATAGCTTGATCGCGTGTCAACATTGATTCAGATCAATGGTCAGTTTTGAAGTTAATTATTTTTCAACTAGAAACGAAAAAGAAGGAACGGCTAGTTGACGCCATTGCTTGTGGCAGT
The DNA here is from genome assembly GCA_011009095.1 of Ignelater luminosus. Classification (NCBI taxonomy): domain Eukaryota; kingdom Metazoa; phylum Arthropoda; class Insecta; order Coleoptera; family Elateridae; genus Ignelater; species Ignelater luminosus. The sequence goes on along the minus strand of VTPC01002852.1, from coordinate 198,770 downwards.
GAATACGGAACCCGGAATGCACATCGTAGACCCTCTAACTATAGAAATTGCAATGTTGGTGGCAATGACAACGACAATGCCTTGATGGATTTGTTTCTCAATGTTACGATTCCTCAGCGTTGTTGGGAAGCAGTGCAGTAATTTCTCCTCTTGTTTTGATGTTACAACGGCTCTTCGGATATTTGACAGGTTGGTCAAAAAACGGAAACGCCGCTTGAATGCCGAGAGGTTAATTGAACTGTAAATTTGCATTGAACTTTTATCGACATAATGTGACAAGCATATGGTGTTATTGAACTGTTGAAGTTATTGAATACTGATGATAAACTCAGTGAGAGGACAATAACAATAACATTGCTTGAAATGGAGATGAAGCGGCCAATAACTTGCGTGTTGTGTAAACTGGTGATGTACACTTGGTTTAGTGAGAATTCGAAAAAGTTTCAAGCCATCGAAGTAGGGGCTGTAGCTTCGAGGATATCATGAGGACGAGTAGGAGTTGCCAAGAAGAATCATCAAGAAACGTTTCAGTTTTTTCTCCTGTTTTCATCTAGAGACTGAGTGTCATGGTCTTTGTTTTGGTTTACACCCTCTTCAAGAACCGACTCCTTAAGCATTCCACTTTGGCCTCTACAAAAGGTATCTCTGCTAAGTGCGAACTTTGCCAAAGAATCGAAACTAAAACCTATTTGTCTGCGATCGTGCCTCTTTTGAGTTTGGATAGCAAAGTTCTGATAGTGTTTTAGCTCATCGCTCCACCTCAACGTGAGGGTGAGGGTTCTGCCAAAGTAGATAACTGATAAAACTTTTGGGGATTGGATTTGTACTTCAGTCGATCTATGTTTGTAGCAAAGTATCGAACTACAAGCCCACAACGACAAATCATGCTATTTTCAGTTTAGATAACTTTCACAAGTCCTGATATACTGCAAGATATCTCGTTTTGCTATTTATAAAGGAAACTCATTACTGAACATCCATTTAATGATTCTTTGTTAGCTTTTAGATAATAACAGTTAGTAGACATAAGTAAACTGTTGTTCGATCTTGTGCTGACGTTCTACAACTACTGGAGCATATTATTGGAGTCTGATTTTGTATTACTCGAAGTCAGTGAGACCTAAGAGATCTAAATTTCTTTTTTATATGCTGTTCAGAACGATTTTTTTCTGTAATCTGTAACCTTGTTAATTCTACAACTGAAAACAATTTGATATGAAGGAAGAACTCGATGACTATGTTGACATCCACTTTCTATTATAACCATCAAATGAGTAAGGTCGTTTGATTTCTGTCCAATAGTTTGTCATTAAGGTTTCGGAAGTAAGCGTTTGGTAGTATTTATTTGAGCATAAGTAAGTTTCTACTCTAACCATGCTTTCTCATAGATCTAACTATCTATTTATCCTGCAAAGGCCAAAATCTTTAATATTGCTCGCTTCAACCTACTCATAGAAAGACAACCAGAAAAGCTTGATAACTTCTTTGATAGAACCTAAAATTATGATTGACTCCTAGGGTAAATGTAAGACTGTACTGTCGTTAACTATCTCAAGAGTAGAGCTTGTTCCATTCAAATTTTAGTTCAGGCTTGACTCGGACTAACTTGTGCTTTACTTCACCATTTGAAAGTGAAAGAGTGATAGTTGATAAAAAAACGTTTTATTTTTCAGAAATATCCAACTGACAGAAGAATATAGACAGAACGGCAAGTCTATAGTTAGTTTAGAACTGCAATAATTAGTTGACTAATGTAGAAAAATTAGCCAAGTGGTTACCTGCTATATTATACACATAGGTGTACTCAGACTGTTTTCTTTGGATAGGCACATAATTATTTCTAAATTGACAAATAAATTTGAGAATTGGTACTTATAGTTCCTAAGCATGAAGATGCAACAAGAAATGGATTTTTCTTTCACAGTCCGTTTGGGACTAGAATTCTTTGAATTGTATGTTACATTTTTTTTGAGGCACGTCGTTTATAAAGCGCAAAGCTACTATGCTGAAATATAAAACAGAACGGTATCACGTAGTTACTAACCGTGGAAAATTCGTGAAGAGCATGTAGTACTATGGCAATAGTAAAAGAAACACGTTTAAAACTCAGAAGATTTTAAAATCTCCAACCAAATTCAGCTTGCGGGTTTTACAATTTAATCAAGACATTTTTGGAAAAACTAGAAAAACACTTTTAGTACTTGCACACGCAACAGTGACACAAAGTGAAGGATAAATGGTTGCGTTCAAGAGTAGTAACAATCAGCAAAGAAAGCGCTTTTAGAAATATCTTTGCATTTATGGAAATTAACGTTCGCTACTGATCGTCCAGGAGGTCTATTAGGGCAGTGCTAATTGCTGCTTGCTTCTAGATTCAAGTAATCATTGCACGACAATCGTTGATTTATCAAATATGCAAAAGCCTAAAACCCTTTTTGATGGGGCGTTTCACCTTTTACAATCGTTGGATAAGTTTATCTAGGGGATCATTGTCATGGATACAATTGTGAAAGTGGCAGACAACAGTTGGATCCATGGCAAAAACTCTTAGATAATTTGTCCAGAGGTTATAAGCCATATTAATACATTCCAGAGTATACATTTGGGCAGGATTTCGTATTTTTTTAAATTTTTAAGTTATTTCTTTGAAGAGGCACCTTACTTCTTAAAGCCAAAATTGGGCACTAACGGAAACTGGGTTCTGAGGTTTTCCTCGCCAGCCTGACCTAGCCTAACTCAGTCTAGCCCAAACTACTTAATTTGCTTCAACCGTAGGGCTCGTACCAACTATAAGATTAATCTCATACTAACTTTAACGCAGGCATTCCGTCGTCGAGTGCAAAGTGAGGCAGCAGTCGACCCAGGATCAGACCCGGAAGACGAAGAGTCGGCAGCAGACTATCACCCACCATCCGGAGTTTGAGGGAGGGAAGACTGCGTTATAGGTCGGGACGCATGCCCGTCGGTTTTCCAACCATTTTCCATCAACCATTTCCCAGCCTCATCAGATCGTCCTGCCACTTGGAGGGCAGATAGTGACCAACCCTCAACCCATCCGTTCCACGGTCAGTACCTGAATCTGAGGCTTTTCAGGTCTGACCCACCTCTCCCTTTTCTGTCCGTCACTGTGTCGGTAACCCCTAACTTCATCCATCATTGTCGTTTTAAAAAACCAGTGCACCTTTATGAACTTCCACTTGCGACCAACGTCAACTCCGCCTAATGCCAGCTACATAGAGCCGCCGCCAGTTTCAAAACATTAATCCAACAACAGCCGCCTCATCATCGTCACTGCAACGCCAGTACAAAAACTACATCAGAACTATTAAAAAATCCCTCAAGGTTATCCAGGCGCAACCCTTGCCACATCTATACACGCACCATCATGGACTAAAAGAACCAGCATCCACAACATACTTTACTCCAAGGCTTGGGAGAAGTTGCAAAAGCTTCTAAAGCCTCTGTTTCCAAGAATCAGAAACAGCGATGAATGACGACTAATTCTAAAATCGTAATTATAAAAAACTTAAGAATCCCAAAGTCTGATCGAGATGCTAGCCAAAAATTTAAGCATTGATATTTTGAAATAAAAGAGAAAAAGAAAAACCCAAAAGTCCTGGTCATTGTAAAGACGCGATACAAATTCAAAACCGCACAAAACATCCTTTTTAGTATTTTTACCTCTGTCTGTTTGTATGTTGTGCTAAAAGTATTTCCCCTACAAACAATTTCTGCTTTATAATGACAGGCAATAGAACAAAGAATTTATATTCGCTTCGACAGTTAGGCAGCGGTAAAAACAATCTGCGCTGCCAGAACAGGAAATTCTTTTCTTTAGAAGTGCGCAAATACTTTAAAAAAGGTTAACCACCGCAACGAGAAGGTGGGCGAACTTTCTAAACTTGGAATCTTGTTAGCTCTGAATGCCTGGGGTTATGAGATCCCAACGGTAAGTTTATTAAGAAGCAGCGATTGTGACCAGGTGAAAGATCATATAATGAGTTTTAACTTGTCAAAGCTAAACTGGTTAATGGGCAAGAGCCGGAGGACTCTAAAAGTCTCTTAAGAGTGGTCCTCACGGACGATTGCGCTGTCGACTATAGGTTTACAGGTCCTAAATATTGGAATGATGAAGGAGGAGTTGAACAAGTAACAAGTACGGTCAGTTTAATGAACACAGAGACTTTAAAGTTTTAAAAGTACAGCAAATAGAAAACTTAAGATTTAGAAAATGCCCCAATAAAAAACGCCATGCAAGAAAAAACAATCAAATACTCATAATCGTTCTGTGACTTATATCGCTTTTCACGAGTTGGAACAAATTAATCTGAATGTGTTTTCTTAATGTTCTTATGTAAAACAAATGAATATCCCCTTGTATTTAATTAATCCAGACACACTGTATATTGGAAATTTATTTTATAACAAATACTCTTATAATGGTCTTTTCTACAACAAATATTACACTCTTTAGGTTTTCTCTGATTGAATAACTTTTAAATTATTTCTTCCCTTATTAATTCTAAACTTATTCACTAATTCTACCAAAACCTAAGACAAAAACCCTGTGTTTTGAACCCAAATTTAAAGATTAAAGAAAAAGGATTACTCGAAGAAAAATAATTAATATTTAAGTGTTGGGTTAATTCATGGCTAAAATTATTAGATACTAATTTCCGCCACCCTTACTCGAGTAATAGAGGAACTGTAGGAAATATCAAATTTTCCAAGGGGGATATAAAATCGGTATATCAATCAGGAACTTTGATGCTATATATTATAGTAAACGTTAAGCCAATATTATTCCCATAAAGCTTCTTTCTTGAGCTTATTAAGTTCAGGTTCTGAGAGACTCGCATCTCCGCCATAAAGCATTCTTCTTTATGTCCAGCACACCGGTAGGCATACAATAGCTCCGCTACGCTTCCGGCAAGCAAATTGCAATGGTAGATGCTAGATGTATATAATAGCTATCAGGGGTGTACTCGTAAGACGAGAAAAATACAAAAATATTTCCTTCAATAACGCGTTATTCGCTTTTTTTAAAATGATCATACAAAATTTATCCTTTAATTATGAATTGTATTTTTAATTGTAGCGATACAAAAACTGTACCGAATTAAAAGTGAATCATTTTTTGGACGTTCCGTTACGACCCTGGAAAAGCACGAAACAGTTTTACACCTCTCACGAGAGAAATTTCGAGTCGTGTTTAAAATTGCGAAATTCTACAGTTTTCCTTATTTTACTTACTACTGCTTTTCTAAGGGCTTTGAAATTATTTGACCACTAAAACACGTACGTGGTATGCTGCTTATAAAGAAACTCCCATCCATTTGTCAAAATAATCTTACCAATTCAGTTAGATTATTTTATTTCACCTAGAAAAACTGTCTAACTAACCTAAAGAAAAAATTTATAAGAACTAAAAGTGGTGACAATTTTTTTTATATTTTCGAGTTCGATTCTTATGAAATATTCAGCGAATGTGTACATTTCTGGCCTGTCTGTGTAGCAAACAAAACTAGTTCATGTATAAAAGAAAAAGCTCAAGTAGGAAAGGAAATCATCTGGTTCTATTGTAGCCAGAAATAGTGAAACATGTCTGGCAACTCACGTGCCTGGGGCCCAAGGGGGCAGTAACACGCCAGCGCCATCGCGGCCTTCCTGAACTAAGAATAATAAAGTCGACTTATGGAGCGCAATTACACAAAATATATTCACGGTTTTTTATAGCTCCTTGCGGCCAAAGAATTGCTCCATTCTTTTATTGTTCCGAAGAGAACGGAGAATTGATATGTAATTGTTTTTTTTGTCGGTTATTACTCGCAATTTTCTTTTCATTTTCTAAAAGGCTGCACGCTCTGCATGCCTCAATAAATTTCAATTGCTGCGCTCTATTCTTCTTTTGAAAAAATGTATATGTTTGCTAATCCTTACCCTCTTTCTCCCTCTCTCTTTTTTTTCCTTTCTAGTATTTGGAAAATAAAAACCATTTTTAATTATTAAGAAGCACAAGGAGGAATGGGAATTTTTCTACTATAGATATTTACATTATTTAATTTCCTAACAGATTAACTTCTAAATACTTCAACAAACTTCGGTATATTCACACCTACAGTGCGTTCATAATTCGAAGCTCACCTTTGGGATCTCTAAAACAGCAAACAAATGACGAGTCGACTAGAATCTGTTTTGGAGATTAGATACCGTAAATTCAGAATGACAAAAGATTTAACCAACGATTTGAAAAACAAAACATTTTTACAATTAGCGCGCACCTCATGTTTAATTTAAATCGATGAAAGCTTGTAGACGTTAAACTATTTGGCACAATTATTTTAAAACAGTCGAGTTTCTCCAGTTTTCTTCAAATCTCACAATCAAGTTTGCCATTTTCGGGATACAATCATCAGAACTGCATTTGTTGCTTATATTATACTTCAAGGTATCAGATGAAAGAAAAGATTTTGCGAAGAAATGTGATCATGATGAACTAACAAAAATCAAAGATCGTGTAACTGGGCTCATATAATGAGTCATTAACTACTATTTATGAAAAAAAACTTCCACCTCCATTGAACGTTTCGTTCTAGAAATATTCCGATAAAACGCACCTTTCCATAAATGATAGCAATAAAAAACAAAAGAAGATCAAATTATCTCTCCACCAATCCTGCATAGAGGCTTCTTCTTGGAGCATACGCATGTCTCTTGACAAACAGTCAATATTTGGTGCTTTTTCCAATTTCTTGAAAGTGACCGGGTTCACAATCTTTTTTTTCCTTTTTCATCAGAAAACTCTTACATATGAGAGGCCTAAGACGGTCTTCTATTTACATATCTGCAGACGTGGCTTGCTTATTTCCTTCTGTTATTAAGAAAAAGATTTCGAACCAATTTCAGTGGTGACCTCTAGCGGTGGAATCTGGAAAGAAAACTTTTTTACCAGTTCTGTACACCGATTTCAAAGTAGAACAAAATCCCTAAGTTCCATTTTGATAATTCTCGCCATGAACCGGAATTTGATGACGTGTACATAGATGTGGCGGCCATCCCTAAAGACCACGCTTCTATTCCCAGCATGTAAAGAAGTGTTAGTTACAGAATTTATCAACAAACTGATATCTGGAACAAAAACAGTGATATACAAAACTGTAATAAGAAGTATTACAAATGTTTGCGTATAAAACCACCCTGTTTAAGTAGAGATTAACACAAGCTTATCCTATTTAATTGAAAACGGGAGAACTCGACTCATAGGTTCAAGGCTCGAGACAACGATAAACAATGCATTTGTTATTTGTGCACGAAGAAATATTGACCTAAAGTCTAGACGGTTGGATTTGGTTTGTAATTATTGTTTTATGTTAAGAATATAATAAAATCTGAAACAGATAATATCAACAATAAGATCTCGTAAAAAACAGAATTGTTGTAAAACTCTACTTGCCAAATGCCAAATTTTTTGTTGCTCGTATTATCTGAAATAAAAAAAATGCGTTTTTCCACCTTTCCTAAAATTTCTGTTCTTGGCTGCATAAATATCTACACTAAAGTTATTTTCCCCATTAAACTTACAAATCTATACCAAAGTCGAAGGTATTCTTTAGCAAATAAAAAAGTTCGATTCCTATGAAAAGATAGCGATTCTCGTCATAGTGAAACCGGTGCTAGTGGCCTCCACATTAAAACATCGCAAACCAATAACTGACGTTAAGAAGAGCGCACAGATTTTTATATTTTGATAAAAAAAAGTTGCAAAGATTTCCAGTTTGCGTACAGAAATACTGTCTTGACAAACGGAAACTTCAAACGATATTTCAAGCTACTTACCTTAAAACATCAGTTGTAAAAATATTTTGCGCATTTAGTATGCTTTATATAAATTTGTACGTATTTGCAAGTTGAAGACATAAGATATTTTTTTATTACGTCATTCGTGTAGCAAGAAACAATTTCTTTAACTGTCTTTTTTAATTTCGATATCACGTATATGTTTCAAAACCATTTTAATTGGAACAAGAAATTTCCTGATTTACCTTCTCATTGTATATAAGTGTTACAAATAATTGTTTCGTTAAGATAAACTTTTTCAGTATAATATTTTTAAAGTTAAATTCGTATATCCTGCAATATCAATCTTTTGTTACTTTGCAAATACCAGCGGCAACATGTTTGCTTTATTCCTTAGATTGACATCTAGACAAGAGAACACGTGCAGGGCAGTTTACTTTACAGATCAGGAGTTGTTTAAGAGGTTCATCGTTAAATCCGTCAATATGCAGACCGATATCTAATATATCTCGACTACGCCCCAGGTTAGGTCGTAACAGAATCCTGAAGATTGATAATTTGTTTAAGAATTACCATTAATTTTGAGATTGTATTTATAATTTTTAATATACTTATACGATAATAGATACGAGGGTGCTTCAAAAAGTGTCGGATTCTCCCAAAAGCTCTGTTTGACCGATTCTAGATTATTCAAGTGAATGTTCCTTTAAGAAATCTAACGAATCTCATATTGCATTGCGGGTTATTTAACTTATGCTGAAGTTTCGAATTGTACGTGACAACACGAATCATTACTAAATATTTATCAGATTTTGTTTATTTTAAATTTTTAATACAGTAGTTGATTCGAATGAGATAGACTCAGAAGCTGCAACAATTATTAAGAGCTTGTAGAATTCAAGAATAAAAGATGATTTTTCAATTTTTTAAATAAGAAGAGAGAAGTTTATTTGTTATAGATTATTCAATTACTATTAGTTCAAACTTGATATCTTGATATCTTTTGATTTATGCAATATTCACAGAATCTAATCGCCCGGTAGACTTCTTTAAATTTATACCGTTTTAATCCTGAAACACTCAATAATATAGTTTGATAAACACTGCTTCAAGCATGAAAAGAAGTGTTAATTGGTGGATAACAAGAAGCCTAAGCCTAACGTTATTTGTTCAATAATTTCTCATTTAATTTAGTTTAAAATGAGCAAATCATTTATTGAACATGAATTGGAAATATTGCAACATTAATATATTTAAGTGGATTGATATATCGTAATATATTTCCAGAATGATCTAAGAATAAAAGGTTTTTTCTATAAATAAATGCACTACAAATTGAGAAATGTTCAAGGTATTTTTCTCGAATCAGTCTCTTACTTTTTGCTATTAGTTAATGCTATAATGTGTTAAGCATTGCAAAAATTAAAAAGCCAGTTTTCTTTAAGATCAATAATACCGAAAATCTCAGATTTTTCAAACTGGGGTATTTTTCACTGTAATTTAATTAATACCATCGCAATATATAAAATATATAGATATATATATATATATATATATAAAAAATGTTAAAATTGAAATAGGGCACTATAAGGGAATGTTGTTTGTCAGATAATAAAAGAAAAATAAGCATTACTCTTTGAAAGGTAGTCTTATTCTTCAGAAACCTTTACAATGTTTTTAAAAATATTGAAAGAGATGCGGTATACTATAATCAAAGGTTAAATACTGTATTTTCAGATTCAGTTTTATATATAATTTGTATAAATTCAGTACGGAAAAAGACAAAGTATTAGCAATTACAATAATTATAAAGAGCCCTAAATAACCCAGTATTATAAAAATACAGCTGTGTAAAGAAATCAATTACACATGCCATGTTAAAATAGTAGTGCCATCTGTTTGTGATTCGTTTTAATTACAATACTACTTACTGCTTTAAAATTTCTATTAAGTTACATACTATTACCTTTATATTATCAAATTAAAAAGTCCCAACAATAAAAAAAACATTTACTGACATTTTACTAATTCCCATTGAAAGTATTCTCTCTTTTTTTAGGTTAGATCCTTCTTTTACATATTATAAACCAAAACACGTGAAAGGATGCAGATGAAGATAGAGAGGAGAAAGTTAAAGGGATGATCCTCGTCCGCGTGTGATGTACGCGTTTTCGATATGAGTTATGGGCCCCCGGTGGCCGCGGCGACGACTTGCCAAGGATTGCTATCAAATATGCACGCCCATGTATATGTATGCCCCATGTAGTGCCCGTCCGCACCTTCGGCTACCCCTGCAGGACTACTGCGGTACGTTCGTTGGAGGAATGTCAAAACATTCCTTAAAATATGTACTTCTATCTATCTGATGGGAGATTAGGCAAACTTCGGCTTTGATGGATTGCATTCCTTTATTTGTGAAAACGCGAAAGAAACTTCCTTTTTATCTTTAAATGGAGGTTGTGGAACTTTTTGTATTAGTAATTTGTTTATTTAATGAAATTCTTATGGGCTTGAAAATCATTCTATTGTTTTGAATATTTCAAACAAAGTTTGAAGGTAACCTGATTATTATTAATTAGATAAAGCGAGATATTTGGCAACACAATTAATAATAAAATCATTGAAATCACACTTTGATAACAAATAATAAAATTAAAAACTAGACCTCACAGGTAGGATTTTGGGAACCCTCTTTCACTTTGGTTGATACAAATAATGGTAGAGTTTACAGCCATAAAGTTAAACTGTCAAACTAAAATTATTATGCATAAATATCCACATATGCTAAAACTTGAAAACTTGAAACTCTCAATCAAGGCGCAGAAGAGTGAATAAACACATTTTAAAGGAAAGTTATCGTTTTTCACAATAAAGCTGAACCTGCATATGCATCAGATTCTCAATGTTGCTGTAGCTTTTTCACAACTATGCTAACGTGCAATTTGTTGATAGTAACAGCATGTGAATAAAAGTGTATTTCTTGACATTAAAATTTTAGACTACAGACCAAAATCGTTGAAGGCTCTTTCAAGATATGGGAAAAAAATTTCATTTTTTCTCCCGTGATGCAAATGTTTAAAAAATATGCAAGTTGTTCTTGTGACAAACCATTAGAAATCCTAAAGTATTTCAATATAGTAGGCATTTACTTCTTTTCTTTGCTTTGTTTCTATTTCTTCTTTTGTTTTTCTTTCTTTAATTTAATCTTCGTAACAGTTTTTAATTTTTTATTAACTAGCTAAAGTCCAAGAAAATCAATTTGTAGAGAAATCATGCGTCAAAAATGTTACAAAATCTCGAGAATCAAGTTACAGGATTAAAAAGAAATTTTAACAAAATTCTATTTTTAACAATGATCGATAATCTGTTCCTAAATGTTTTCTAAGTTTTCCATTAAAACTTTTTTTTCGTTAAGATCTGAAATATGTGTTTGTTTAGTCTTCGCAAGTGTCTTAAATGTTTTTCTTAGTTTTTTTGTACCTATTTGCTTCTAAACTATATTTGAGGTGCCTAAACCGTTATTTGCCAATGCAGCAGGAAGCAACATTGCACATAAAAATTAGTTATAATGTTAAAGTGTACAGGGTGTTCAGCAAGCAATGATACAGTTCAATATTCCAGTAAATAATGAGGATGTTTAGATTCTAAAAATGACGTTTTAAATGTCACCCAGAGGCACACGTTGACTGCTACAAAAATTCAATTTTCTTCCAGCCCCATTAGGTAGCGCTATCCGACTTAACAGTCTTAAATGACAACACCCCATTTAAGTCATATTGAATAAAAGCTTTAATTGCTTTAATTAGGCGACATTAACAATGCGCAGTAAGTAATGGGAAAGCATTTGAGCACCTAATTTAATTTGTATATCTAATTTCTTGTCATTATTTAACTATTTCCACTTATTTAAAGTTTTAAACAAAACTGTAAGAGTATGACAAAATTTGCTAATATTTAGAAAAGTCGTTAGTTAAGACGATAATAAGACCTGTGGTGCTATTCGAGAATGAAGTGTAGACATTAAAAGAGGATGATACAAAAGAATTATTAGTATGAAAAAAAAGGATCTTAAAGACAGATCTTCGGAGGGATAAAAGTAAATCAACAGCTGAAAAGGACAAAGAGTGAACTAGATGGAGTAAATATAGTGGCTGTAGTTTGGCAGAACAGGCTTAGATGGTTGGAGCATGTTATTAGAATATGTGAAAACAAAATACACAAATAGATTTCTTATCAATTAACATCTAAAAAATCAAGTATAGAGAATGTCAAAAAGGAACAAAAAAAATAATTACAATTGAATATGAATCATATACTCATGAGGAGCTGCGCAATGCACTTTCAAATAAGCTTTTATGATCGTCATGAAACTAGACAATTTATGTTTATTGTAAAATGAAGAGTTACCGCAGAGTTTTATTTGTTTTCCATTATCTGTGTTAATGTATGCAATTTCACCCTGCATAAGCTGGCAAACTCGCTACGACCAAGACGATCGCCTAGCTTAGTAAATAATTTGCATACCTTTATTCTTATTTTAAACTTAGAATCTTTTGCGTCAATGTGTTTTATGGATTGTGTTATATTCTCTAAATATGTAAATTATAGACTTTGTTGTATTTTCCCAATGGGTAAAATACACACTTTATCGTCCTGAGCATTTTTTGACTTGTTAGATGTGGACTTGCTACTTAGCATCTTAACTTGTCGTGCAATCTTTTTTTAATTTTTCTGTAACTACACGACGAGTTCTGCTATTTTACCATTGCGTATCGTCATTTTCCACAGTAACAGTAAACGTCATTGCCATTTGATAGTATTACCCTCGCTAAGTTTCCGCTATGTGATACTTTGATCTAACAAAACTCTTATTCCTAGTAGTTTTACGGCGACATGCATATCTACAGAAATACTGCTGCTTTATGGTGTTTTTTATTTGTTTCGGAATTTAAACAAAAATTTATTTAATTTTAACATTTTTTAAATTTCTTTCTAAGTTCTAATCAAAATATTTTTTAATTAAAAATCTAGAAAATTTATTTTCACATTTTTTTATATTTTTAAACTTGAATTATAATGTAATATATTTATTTGAATTTTAATTAAAATATTTTTTTTAAATAATTTAAAATCAAAATTATTATAATTTATTTATTTATTAAATTTTAATTAAAATAGTTTTTTAGACTATTTAAGATTAAGAAGGATTATAGAAGCGAGCGAGTTTCATTTCTTAAGGTAAAGTATTCGGGCGACAATGCGGCGGCGCCTTCTAGTTTCTAAATGGAGTTTTTAAAATTTTTATTCTTGATAAATTTACAGTTAGGTTTCAAATTAAAATTTAATCAAAATGTGCATTTTACACAAAAACTATTCTTTTAATAAGTAAACCAAGAATTATTTAAAAAATAAAAAAATTATTAATTTTTTAAATTGATTTAAAAATCTTTATTAAATTATAGTTTATGATATTATTTGAAAAATATCTAATAATTGTTTTTATCTCAATAAAATATTAATACTGGAGAATTGATAAATTATTGTTATCTAATTAACTGTCATAACGTTTTATTTTAATTTTATTTTTAATTTTTTACTTTTAAATTAATTAGATTATTAAATTTGGTAAATACGTGAAGGAAGAACTGAATATTAACAATTCAGTACGTAGTAGCGGCTATTGCAGGAGCAGCTACGTGGCTGTGCCTCCCTTCCAAACGGTACACTTTAAATTACAATATTTAATTTTAATCTTTATTAAATAATAAAAAATTAATTGCTTTACAGATTTAGTTTATTTTATTGTTAGCAAAAATTGTTCAATTTAGTTTTTCCACTTGTTTGTTTTATTTTTATTAAGGTTTTTATTCAAATTTATTTTTAGTCGTGATAATTTATTTATTATAAAACAATTCTACTGTAATTAATCTTTTCGTTGGTAATTCTTAATTTTTCCATTTTTAGTAAAGTAGCTGGAACAGCAAAAAGAATTCAGCTAAATGAGTATTTAATGAAAGAAAAAGATAGAAAAAGCGTTGTAGAAAATCGAAAACGAGCACCTAATAACGGGGCATTAACTAAAGAAGCTAAAGAGACAGTGTTAGAGGGATAAAGTTATATCTCGTTAGGGATGAGGGTGTACATCCTGTAAGCTCGGATTTGTCAGATTCACTTACTGTTACATTAGGTACCAGTTGATTTTCTTATCTTATATATAAATATGTAGACCGACACGAAAAGAAAATCAATTTTCTTTAATGAATTCTTTTTGGTCATTTATAAATCCTTACTTTAAAGCTTTTCTCTTTAACCTAAAATACGGATAAAATTAACAACACAAGAAAGTAAATATGCAAATTAGAATGTCGGAAATTTAAGAATAAATTTGCGAAATAAAAATTCGCGCTCTTAAATTTTTCAAAGCGCAAAAAGAGGAGAATGGTAAATTTAAAAATCATGAGAAATAATCTGTGTAAAACCGATCCAGCCAATTAAGCGAGTTAAGTCAAAGAGCGAACCGTAGCTGAAAGATGGCATGCAATATGCATGGGCGCCTCCACCCCAAAGGGCCGCATAGCGATACGGCATTATGCATTATTCAGTAACACTCGATTCGATATTACTTCCGATTCTTTCAACTTATATTCTGTATATATTTTTGTAAATATGGTATGACGGAGATACATTCTAGGCACAGCTTTAAAAAAAATTATCGAACTATGTAAAAGAGAAAAGAAAATACAAACAAAATTTTTAAAACAAATACGTTTAGAATTATATTAGATATTTTTAGGCAGCAACTTTAAAGAAATTTTAAGTGAAATTACAAGGGGGAAAGTTTATGAAAAGGTTGTAAGGTAAACAACGAAGGTATTTCAAATAATCGACGGTTCCTATACAATATTCCCAGTATAAAAGACTTGAAATTCGTTTACAATGCGTCTGCAAAGGAATAATATTTACCTTATTCGTCGTTTCGGTTTCAACTCTAAAATAATTCGTTTTCGGTTTCTAAACTCTATTGAGAGAAATTTATAACATCCCAACATTGACATTAAGTTCTTTCAGACGTTTCAATGAAATTATTCCTTTATTTAATTACAACCTTAATTTTATATTTGAATTTACTTCCTAAAATTGAAAAACATTAAATTTCATTCAACTGTCATTTGATTTTAGAAATGACGGTTTTTACTGAAAAAGGTTACTAATTTTGTTTAATTTTCTTAAAAAGTAGCGTAAGAAATGGTGTTGTATAAACAAATGCTTACATTCTCATAATTAACAGTGGCACACAAAATTGCAACGAATTAGGGTCGCAAATTACCAGAATCAATCTTGTTAATAAGACGTGTGCTTAAAGTAATAAGCTTTGGCGGAAGCAAGTGTAAGTAAGCGATTCTAGCCGCACTTATAGCGGCCAATTTGTTAACTGTCCAACTTAGTAGAGATAAATAGCGTAGTTAGCGCTCTGTAAATGGTCTCGAAGTTTCTGCTTTTACTTGTGTGACTTTTCTAATAAAAACAATTTTTAAAATAACACCATCTTATAAAAGATGCATCCGCGCTCTTGAAGAAAAAAATCGGACTGAACCACTCAAAATATAAATTTATTTCTTCATATAACTGTTCTGTTGAAGTAAATTAGAAGTAGAACATTTGAAGCTACTTCTAACTGTTAGTCATTTGTTGTTTAAAGCGATTCCTTTAACTGTACTGGGTGTTTCCTTTAATGTGATACGCTTCATTAAGAAAACTAAAGTTCTTATGCAACATGGAATTTTAGTAAAAAACAAAATTATAAATTCTATTAAAAATTTTCACATCAAGATTATTATTTATCTATTAAACTAAATAAATCCTAATAATGACATCAGACACCAATAATGTTTGAGGCAATTGAAAGCATATGCTTTTATACTACAGCACATTAACGGTATATGAAACATGCAGATGTCAAAACACAAAAATTTGCAGTTACAATAAGCAAGTACCTACTTCACATCATATTATTCTTCCAGCGATTCCAATATTCTACCTTTAGTGCTAAAATCTGCATGCAATCTCGCGTGCAAAGAATACTGGAGAACCCGTAGGAGCTCCGATTAACTCGAGTTTGTTGACACTAAATGGTAAAACGATGTAAGTTTCCAAATGTTTCCTAAGGTTTTCACTAAAAGTCTTTTTTAGACTAAAATGTGTCCACGAGTGTCTAAAGTGTATTTTTGGCGTTTTTCTGCAGAGTTTCTAGAAGTTTGTAAAATCGAATGTGCAATTAAAAACTGTTGATTATCATTAAATCTTAGCATCAGCATTTGATTCTTACTAGCTGGATTCATCGTCAAACCGAATTTAATTTTAGTTAAACTAATAATTAATAAATTTAAACTAATCGATACATCAGGCTCACTTCGAGTGCTTCAATTAAACTCTTCGACTTTAATACATTATACAGAAGGCGTTATGGCTCGTCAGCAATAACGAAAAGTTAAAATCATCATTTTGCATAAATATGAACTAATATTGATGTTCTGTTCAAACTAACAGTTTGAATGTCATTAATGCGAATATGAGTAGACGTGGTCATCAACTGCATCCTTTGAGATAAGATATCGATTTTCTTTTGTCAGTTGGTTAATTTTCATCAAGCGGTTAATTTTGTCGCTACGAATATCTTAGACAGTAAAACATTAGCTTCTTATGAGGTTAATAGGCACATAGCGACACACCGAGAAATCAAGTTTTAGAGCAATTTTTAATTATAAATAGATTCCATAGGAACCACTGTCGTTGCTTTCACACCTGAATTGTAATAATATCACCATTTTGTTATATTAAGAAAACGAAATTTAATCTGCAAGTTGAATACAAAAAGATGTAGAATAGGACTCACTTATATATTATACGTATAATTTTAAATAGCAAGTGTACAAAATATCTTTTATGTAATTTTTAAAAGATCATGATCAGATCAACAAAAATATTCTGATACACTACTTCTTCTGGCTTCAAACAAGCTTTACTATCTTAGCATATTAATTTATAATGTATAATAATTTATTACATAATCTAAATACAATAATTAAATTAAATTAAATCTCCTTACTAAAACTGTTTTTTTCTATCTCTTACTTTATTCGGTTAAAATTACTAAATGCACATTTGAGAGAATTCATGACACCTATTGTTTATTAAATTAAGAACCGTTTTTTCCCAGAATTTAATAATGAAAAATGTATTTCTTTGCGATTTTATTCCAATTTCTCAATGTCTTTAATTTTATCTTATCGATATTTAAATTGATTTAATTCGAGAACTGTAACAAATTTTGTAGCTGTACAATAATTATTGCATTCGTTTAAACTTTTAATTAAAACTCTATAAAGTATGTCATGCCGTATTTGCACATACCACGCGAGTTCATTTATCATTTATGTTGATACCATTGTTGCTTACGCATCTAATTGTTTTCCTGTACAATAAGTTTTAATTATTTAAACAAGGACTGTTGATATGTTATCTGATGTAAATGTTTATTATGTAAGAGTTTAATTTTATGAGCTAGCAATTTTAATAATTTAAAATCTAGTTAAAACTTATATCTTATTAGATATTCGTTCATTTAACATTATTCTTAAAAAACGTTTTTGTTAATAATAATATAATTTAAGATTTATCCAAGACTAAAAGAAACAGCAGGGAATTTTAACTTAAACCTATCTTTCATGGTATTTGAATAGTCGTAAAAACCGCACGTTTGTATAGCTGTAATGTAAGTGGCAAAAGTATTCGTCACAAAAAGTCTTGTTTTTAAAAAAATATATATTTGGAAGAATTTAAGAATGTTAACACATTTTTTTGCTGCTTCTATTTTACTAAAGATTTGGAATTCTTGTTTATATTAATATATATCTTTGCAATGCTTTTGCATATTTTTTAAATATTAATTGTATTAAATAAAATTGAAAGATAAGATAAAAAATTTCATATGTTCCGGTCAAAGATACCGTTTTGTAGATTATAGTCTTACTTCACAACTGCATTAGTACGCTTATATTTATTATGGGTCTATTATTTGTGTGGAACTTCATGGAGTTAATCACTGTGATATTGCAGTTTTCTATTCTAAACTGTCAAAGTTTTATTTAAAATTAGTGTTGGTGCTATTTTATTAGGCTATTTAGAGTATGTTTTACATCTTATAAAGGTATGTACTTACATGTTTTTGTTCTAATACTCCGTACTGTAATAAGACCATCTTAAGTATCTCATAATTCTAAACCTTGGAGGTTATGTTTATTTCGTACCGGGAGGGGATAGAAAAGATGGTGGTGTAAACCGTGCAAACTTAGTGTTTCGGTAGAGTGTTATTTAATCTAATCACAATGCTGTTAAACGTGTGCAATCAGCATTTATTGCCGCAAGTCTTAAATTATACCTTATAAATAATGTGTACGTAGCAGTAAATTCCTCTTTAAAGTTGGCGAAGAAATTTTAAAATAAAATGGTGTCTGTCACACAGTGCTTAAATGATGGAAATAACGATAGTCAAGGAATATTTATGAAAAAAATATGCTCTGCCTTATTTTACGGAGTAGCATCGTTTATGATCACCGTTGTAAATAAAACCGTTTTAACATCATATGGATTTCCTTCGTTTCAAGTACTGGGACTTGGGCAAATGACAGCTTCGATTGTTGTGCTCTTTGCAGCGAAGAAGCTTCGAATAGTTAAATTTCCAGATTTCGAATTAAATACTTTTGGGAAAATATGGCCATTACCTCTTATATACATAGGAAATATGTTATTTGGCCTTGCGGGAACCAAGGAACTAAGTTTACCAATGTTTACTGCTCTTAGAAGGTTTTCAATTTTAATGACTATGATTGCTGAATTATACATTTTAGGAATAAAACCGAGCTGTAGTGTCCAGTTTAGTGTGTATACAATGGTTTTTGGTGCAATTATTGCTGCAAGTAATGATTTAGCATTTAATTTACAGGGTTATGTATTTGTACTTTTAAATGATTTTTTTACTGCTACAAATGGAGTGTACATGAAAAAGAAATTGGATTCAAAAGAATTGGGAAAATACGGTCTGATGTTTTACAATTCTTTATTTATGATTATTCCTACTATTTTCTTTGCGTTTTACACAGGCGATCTAGATAATGCTTATGAATATAAATCTTGGGGGGATACATTCTTTTTAATTCAATTCCTAACATCTTGTGTGATGGGTTTTATTTTATCCTATAGTGTTATATTATGTACATATTATAATTCGGCATTAACGACAACCATTATAGGCTGTTTAAAGAATATATGTGTTACCTATTTAGGAATGGTTATAGGAGGCGATTATATATTTTCCTGGATAAATTTTGTAGGATTAAATTTAAGTGTAATAGGTAGTTTAGTATATACATATGTTACATTTAAGAGGAAGGAACCTACACCACCATATACAGCCCTTGCAGCTGAGAAATCCACTAAAATGGATATTGTATAGTATAAAATTTGTTGAATAAAAAAAGATAATGTTGAGAAATTTATTTTTTATCTTATCAGGGTATTAAATGATTGTGTAAGATTCTATGTTTACAGCATGGTGCCATTTATTGCCGTAAATTTATTTAAAATGAGTATACTAGAATTTAAATATACCAAAGTAGTGTTTTTATCTTGAGTCCATTATAAAACACGTCCGTATATTTTTTATCTTATTGTGGATAAGCATAACATTAATTTGTTTCATTTAATTAAATATGAGATTGTATGCAAAAATCCAATCTGCATAGATTTAAAACTAGTAATTGTAAGTAAATAAAGATCAAATTTGCTTAGTATATTTATATTAATTTGTAATAAGAGAGTACGTAATTTTGTTTTTATTATAGTTGTTAAGGTTTATGTACCTAATTGTAACACATCAGAATAGTGCTCAGAATTGTGCTACGTAGCAAAATATTATTAATTGGAAATGTTACGACTATTGTTTTATGAAATGAACAGAAATGCGGTAACTAATTGTTCATTGTTTTTTAATTATTTCTCCTAATTTTTCAATAAAATCTGCAAATAGCTTGTTATGGATTGAAAAAACCTATATTGTTTTGTTTTAGACTGATTTTTTGTCTGTTGTTGATTTTATTCTGTGATGTACATAAATAAATAACCAAATAAAAAACAAAAGATAGTAAAATATGTTTTTTTTTAGTACAAGTTTATATCAGATACTCTGTATTATCTATTCACTGAAAGTTGATAGCAGAATTAAAAAATATAACAGTTGTTAGGTTGATACATGTCATACTTGTTCTCATGATGTCGATTTATGCCAGGTTCGTTTATACACTTGATGTGCTCTTAAAATTCTAGTTTCCAAGACAGCATATTGTTTTAACAATTGCATCTACAGTAGCCATAGATTGATTAAATGAACTTAGTTTTATTTAGAGTTCCTACATAATATTAGTTATAACTTATAACTTTATAAGAATTGGAACATGTGGAACCAGAAACCAAAACCACTTGATCTTAATAGCATTTGTTTTGAATTTTTTAATTTTAGCATGACATAAGTTAATGTCAAATAAATTATGAAATGTCAATTTTATGGTTATATTAAGAAAATTGCAATAATAGTCGAGAAAACATGTTAAAACTAGGAAGTAAACTTTGAATATAAAGAGGAAAGAAAATACTAATAAATTATTAAATAGTTGTGAATGTTAGGAAAACAGCTTTTGCATGGGCATTTTATCTGCTTGGGCAAATAGCTTCATTTTTCATTTAATTGCTAAATAACTGGATAAATATAATTGAAACAGGCAAATAGTATCTGACTAAATGATTTTTAGGCACACGTAAGTAAATAAATGTTGTTTTATAAAATAAAAATAACTGTATTTCCGATTAATACCTCTGGTAACATAGAATGTAAAAGATTTAATTAATTTGTTTTATTTTACAATAGATCACTAAACCAAATGCAAAAATGAAAAACGGCAAGATTTTAAGTATAATTTATTAAATATATGGTCAAGAATTTAGATTTCAAGGAAGCATAAAACATCAGTGTATTAAAAGCTAGGTTAGAACCTCAAACACCATCTATAAGTACAATATTAATGTATTCTTGTTTTAGGTTAACAAGTAAAAGATAATTTAAGAACATGTTATAAGAATTCTAATAGTAAACACATTTAAAGTATTTTGAATAATCTGAGACATAAAAACTTGATTT
Source organism: Ignelater luminosus (assembly GCA_011009095.1). Lineage (NCBI taxonomy): Eukaryota > Metazoa > Arthropoda > Insecta > Coleoptera > Elateridae > Ignelater > Ignelater luminosus. The sequence goes on along the minus strand of VTPC01002852.1, from coordinate 177,724 downwards.
CAATTTCAACTTATATTGAGATTTTCGAATAAGATTACCATAAATGTTCCCGGTGACTATGAACAACTCTAATACTAGAAAAAGAATAACTTTATATTATTTAGTATATTTGCATAATAGCTACTAACAGTATGAAAAATTAAATATTTCTGATATTGCTGTGAAACTGTTAAACACACATAACCTCAATGAGAACCTAAATGCTGTTTGTCCAACTATGATCCTGTCGGATACTACTTACCCAGGAAAACAGTGTTTAAATAGAATGTTATTATTTGCCCAAGTAGTTAATATTTTTCCAGGAAGAAGCTATTTTCCCAAACAATTATAATGATTATGTGCATTTTTCATTAAAATGCCACCAACTTCATAAAAACTAACAAAATGTGTTTAGTGGTTTGTCATGAATCAAAGTGTTTTCATCATGTATTCAGATGGCTCCCTCTTATAGGAATATTAAGAAATGGTATCAAACGTTTGGGACAATAGACTCAATCAATTAGGTGCTCCTGAAAAGCTGGAAAATACGTGGAAATTTCTATTATCTTTTGTACAAAAATATATTTTATAGAATACTTTACAATTTTCATGTAGGGTGATTCTTAACTTCTTTTTTTTCCTTTCAAAGGATAGTAGAGGGACATAAAAGGAACCGATCTACATTAAATTGCATGAACAAAAGTCGTATAGTTTCAGAGTTTGGATACCGTATTTGAGAATTCTGTACATAACCGCATTTTGTAATGCAATCATTTAAAAACTAACCTAGCCTTAACTTAAAACATCTACCACAACTGAAACAATCAACTCTGTGATCCTGTGATCCAAGAATAAATTCCATCAAAGTGTGCCATGTCAAAGATATTTGATGTTGAAGCAGTTACTATTTACAGTTAGACATGTATAATTTTTTTCCTGGGCTATTTTGATAAATTCTTTTTTTTTATCACTTTGCTGTATGTTACATTTATCCATTTTTATCTTCACAAGTAATGCTTTGCAGACTAGAAAAATACTACCAAAGGTTACCATGGCACACATTTTTATTGTTACCTTGATCTAGCCATCCATTCATAATAGTATCAATATCACAAATATAGTGAAATTCAGTTGTGTAGTGGCTCCTCTTTCACTTAACCATGTATGGTATTAAATATGATAAAACTGATAAACAGTATGCTATAAGAAATCGTTTGCCTCAGATAATCATACATATTTGATAGTGCATCATTGAATATACAGGGTGTCCCCAGATCGACTTAACAATAGGTGTAAAAGACAAGAAATTTTTGAGTTGAAATCTGAGCCTGTGGGGATCAGCCCTGCTTGATTAGAAACTAACTTGCGCCATATTTTTATTTTTGAAAAGTCGAGCGGGCTTTGATGGGTATCAAAAACTTATTTTCGGTGTAGGTAAAGTACCTTTTCCGTGAGATACATCAAAAAAGTTTATAAGCAAAAGTTGTTCAGAATGCAGATTTATGCCCACATACCAAATCTGAAAACAATTGACACAATTTAAGTTTTTAAAATTCCAGGAAGCTTTACTCCATGACCAAATAACTGCCACGACTTTAAAGTTCGTCTTGAAAAATGTGTTTAGTCGAGTGGCAATTACATAAAGTAAACCTTCCTGCAATTTGTAAGTAATAGTACTAATAAACCTTATTTTTTGAATTCACTGTTTTGTAAAATTTAAACATCAAGTAAAAAATCAAATTGTGCCGATTGTTTTCAAATTTGGTATGCCGGCATAAATTTGCATTCTGAACAACTTTTGCTTATAAGATGTTTCGATATGTCTCACGGAAAAGGTACTTTACCTACGCCAAAAATAAGTTTTTGATAACTATCAACAGAGGACTGATCACCACAGGCTCAAATTTCAACTCGAAAATGTTTTGTCGTGCACACCTATTGTTAAGTCGATCTTGGAACACCCTGTATAAATACAGTGTGTTTATTAAAACAGGGTCAAGCCTGTAGCTTCGTTATCCATGATAGAGCAAAAAACCTTGAATAAAAATTGAATGATACTAAGATGATAAACATAAACTTTAATACTGTGCTTTCCCACTAGGGTGCAGTAACAAACAACATTCGCTGTGAAATATTGAAATCCTTCAAGAAATATTATTTTTAACTTTATTTCCATTTAAGATACATTATGAACAACAGAGATGCCTTTTGCAATTTATTGGAAAAAATCTAAATTTATTACTTTACAGTTATTTTCCCGTTCACCAATTTCAATTTATGATCTACTACAACATATTTGCCTTTTTGCATTTATCTTGACTTCATTAGTATGTAATCCTACTTGAATGTTCACAAATTTGAAAAGAGAAAGAATATGCAAAAACAAGTATACAGTGTGTCTCAGAAAAAAATCATAGACAGAGCTACCACATATTTCTAGGATCAAAACAAGACGATTAAACACAATTTACTTATATCCTAAAGTCTACCGTTTATGAGATACAGGGCGTCAAAGTTGAATTTCAGATTTCTAGTTTTTTTCAATATTTCAAGAACAAGGTGAGATATTAAGACTTGTTACTGTAAGGTGTCCAATATTCTATGTAGTTTTGTATTTGATATCTTCATCAGAGGCAAGAAATTGCAGGGAGAGCTAATCCCCTACTCTTAAAAAAATTGTTACGCCACTGAAAGATTAAAAGATTTCTCAACTTTCAGATGCATTGTTTCAAAAACGGGATGTAATTATTCGCAATAGATTCCTTGACAGAAATTAAGCCTACTTTGCCATATAACTTTTGTCCTTGAAATGCGTCGTCTTCGATATACAGGTTGTCATAATTCACTTAAAAACAAGAAATTTCAATTTGGGTTAAATTATCTTGTTTAGATCCCAGAAATCTATAGTAGCTCTACGTCCATAGGTTTTTGGGACGCCCTGTATGCAGAGCAATATAAAAAAAATTGTTGATAACGTCACCACTCTAACAAACACTAAACGAATTTTTTTTCTCTTACCATATTGTAAAAAATATCCTCCGATTTAATAATATACAGGGTGGATTTTTTAAATTGAAACAGTGGAATATCTCAAAAACAATGCATTTTTAGAACAAATGTTTTAAATACAAGTCATTTGATTTCAAGGAAGAAACAAAATGGCGATATCTATTTGTGATCTGGTGAACGTTTTCAAGATCAAATCACCACCACCTTTTCTGTTTTAAATGAATACCTGTCTTTCTTTACACAATATTATTCTAAGTTAAAAAAGAATTTGTGTGAAACAATTTTTGATTTGACTTAATTTTCTAACCTCACTTTAAAAGTAATTTATTAATATCGTTAAGAAAATGAAGTCAAATAAAAATGTTTCAGACAAAAGTTGTTTGTATCTTAGCATAAAATAACTTTTATCTAAAACATTCTTTGTTTGACATCATTTTTCAAAGATATCAACAAATTACATTTCAAGTGAGGTAGATCAATTAAATTGAAGTCAAATCAAAAAATGTATCAGGTGAAAGTTGTTTCTTTTTTAGTATAGAATCACATTCTGTAAAGAAAGATATACATTTCCATTTAAAAAATAAAAGTTGGCCATAACTTGATCTTGAAAACTTCATCACACCACAAACATACATATAACGTCATTTTGTTTCCCCACTGAAATCAAACAACGTTTATTTGAAACATTTTTTTAAAAAATGCATGATTTTCAAGATATTCCACTGTCTCGATTCCAAAGTTCACTCTGCATATGTGATATGGTCTAGAAAAAGGTACCTTAAGTTGAAAAAATTAATTTTCATTTTTTTGAGTGCACCAAATTTTTCAGACCTAGAAGATAGTATTTAAAAAAAGAGCTCGATTTATTAAAATTCAGTATGTGGCGCAAGCAGGCGCGGGGTGCAAGCCAAGCGAGTCGAATTATTACTGTTACGGTTCGGGTTAGGTGCCTCACAAGGTACGGGGCAATAAGATAGGGCGGAAACGGAGCTGTCTAGCGGCGACGGACCGGCTCGACCGCCAACGTCGGCAGTCAAACCACAAGCAAAGGTATATGAAACGGACGGAGGAATGGGGTACCTTATTACCTCTCGGCTTACCAGAGTACTTACTACCTATAGGATATTCACTCTAGACCCGAGCTGGCTGCTAGGCCGCTAGGAAAATCTGCAACAATGCAACTTCCTTTCAACGGTCGGGCATTTGCTTTTATACCCGCTTAGTTCCCCCATACTAGCAAATACATGTAACAGGGGCGCTGCAAGTGGGGACAGACTAGCGAGAAAATCAGCGTGTGGCTTGCATCGCTATTGATGCATAATACATACAATACAATAATTAATGTGGCGAAAATAGAAAACGAAAATCTTCAGTACATATCGGCGATAATCAAAATACGTATTACTAACTTGTTTAAAATGAAAATTAATAAAATTAAAATTATCGACGGTACATACATATTTAATTAGCAACGGAAAATACAGTATGCATTTTACAGGGCGGCGGTTGATAACAAACGCCGCGTGTTTATCGGTACTAACAGAGTGCTAACTTAAATATACGAATTCATATCGGAAAAATAATTAAACTAAAAGCAATTATACAAAATTCGTATTGACTAATAATTAAAATAAAAGTTACCACTTACGAAACATCCACGAGCAAAAAAATGGTTTCAAAAAATCCCTTTTTCCAGTACACATTCACATCCCAAATTTAATTCCAATCGTTAAAAGCACTCTTTTGTTATTATAAAAAATTGAAATATTTTTAAGATCTTTTACATCCGGTAGCGCCTTAAGAGAGTACTTTTGGATGGAGGTAAGTTTGGTTAAATTGCTCTATTTTGGTCTGAGGAATGTATGGTAGGGCGTTATATAGACTTGTATAGTTTGTTGGGGGCAATAACACAGTCTATCGAAATGGCAAAAAATAAGGTTTCCATTAAAAAAAAAATTGTTACTTCGAAACAAATGAATGTAACCTTAAAATGTGCATTTTTTAGGATTTTCTAGTAATCTTCCCCATTAAAAAAGCATGAATACTTGCTTTTATAGTCACACTATATGTATACATAGTTATATTATCATTGTCAAGTAACAATTTCAAACCTCGTAAATCAGAATTTCTCAAAAACATGAGCATTTCATTCTTTGAAAATAAAAATTCCCATCTCACAAAGACACCATGTAGGTTTTACAAGCGACATTTTTAATTTACATTTTTATTGTCATGTGAATATCTACATTTTTAAATAACTCATTAAGTCATTAGCCATTAATATTTTATTCGCGTTATTGTACTCATAAATTAAACAATTACTGCATTTGGTAAGGTGCCAAATCTTGATTATTATTTGAGTGATAAGAGGAGATTCCAATCACAAATAGCTGTCGGAGATATCTTATCTTATATTTACAATACAATATTGTAAAATGTAAGTAAAGATGGAATTAATTAAAAAGTTTTCCTAAAAGTATTAGATTTCTATCATAGTGTCAATATGTAAGATTACCACATCGATTATTTCCAATAAGCTTTTCATAATAATTATTTTGTAATATCTACACTTGATATCACTAAAAACGGGATTTTTTTAATTAAATAATGTAACTATTGTACATATGTATATACAGAGTGTCCCATTTGAAATGAAAAAAATGAAAGGGTAATAGTGATTAGATTGATCTTTGTAAATGTTACTAGCAAACTCCAAATTATAGGTTGAGAAAAAAAAACATAAAGCATAAATGGTGCATGCTTAGTAATGGCACTGGGTGTAATTAAGGAAACATTTACATATTATGATAAGAACAATAATGACTATTTTAATTTAAAAAAGTATTATGAAGGCATTTTAATTTTCTTATTCTATAAGAAACATGTTACGTATACTAGCCATATAATTATAATGTAGATGGATGAAGAAAATAGTTGCAATAAATTATAATGTGCAATTACCAATATAATCAGTTAATTTATAATCTGTCAATAAATGTAACGAAACTCATGATTTATCACTAATTTAATAGGACAATTAATAAAAAATAAATTGATTTTTTTTTTAGTTCATACATAAATATGTATTGTATATTGCAATTTGTCAATCTTGTATGCAATAACCAATATCTATTTATTTTGCAAATTATATGCTGATATAAGTAATTTTAATCAGACGGTAGAAACTCCCATGAAAGATTCAACAAGCTTGAGTACACAAATAATTATTTGTGATAAAGCCAACACTTAGATAATTTAACAAAAAAAAAGAGTTTTACTTGATAATACACAAGAGGTAAAAATCAGGTTGTCAAGAATTTCATAAAAACTCTCTTTAATCTAACACACAATAAGTAATATAATATTAGGTTTGCAGGATCACCAGATCATATAATGTCAAGACACCAATCAATCTTGAATTATTTCATTTTTTTGATTAATTATCAGATTTTTTTCTTTACATACCAAAGTTAAAAGTTATTGAAATTGATTAACTTAGAAGTTACCTTTCTGAAGATCATTTATTGATGTTTTTTCCTTAAAGCCAAAAATCTGAGTAATGGATAACAATAGAAAAGAATGTCATCATTGTTTGTTTTCCAACAGTAGAAAGTTTAAGCGCAAATTTTTAAATAAGTATAGGATGTTTCTGATGCGTTTCTATGATGTGTAATCATGTCGTATAGTTATTCTTTTGTTTTACAAAGTTATTAAATGAAAACTTTTGTTAGGAACATCATAGTGCGCCATGAGTGATTATCACATTAAACATATGGCAATAATTGGATTATTTTGAATAAAGTATAAAATTATTAATTAATATTTATATCTCGCTGTTACAGATGTTGCTCTCTAGACACCTTCAAAAACTAAAATATCATCGTACTTGCACCACAAATGCAGCAACTGCAACATTTGAAGATGACTTTCATAAAAATCATATTCCCACAAATATATTTCAAAAGCTAGCCCTATCTGTTGGATCAGCTGCTGTTTCACTTTTAGACCCACATCGAGGAGACATGATCGCCTGTTTAGGAGAAACAACAGGTAACTATAATTAAAACGCTAATATAAAGATCTAATTATATTAAAATTATTTAGGTCAACAAGCAGCTCAATATGTTTTAAATAAAATGGAATCATCACCAGAAGGTTTAGAAATTTTAAAACAAAGGCCAAGAATAAATTCAATGACGGTAAACTTGGAGAAATTGAAGACTTATCCAGAAGGAACTCTAGGAAAGATTTATAGTAATTTTTTAGAAAGGAATGTGTGTATTTTTTATTAAACAAAATTAATATTTGAAAGTTGAAGATATTTCTTTTAATAGCAAGTCACACCTGATTCAAGATTAATGGTTCAATTTGTTGACGACGTAAATCTTGCTTATGTTATTCAGAGGTACCGGGAAGTTCATGATTTAATTCATACAATTTTAGAAATGCCTACAAACATGCTTGGTAAGATTTGTCAAGTAAATAAAATTTTTTAATTATTACCAAATTAAGTTTGAAGGTCAAATTTAATAAGTTTAGTAAAAACTGACTAATATAATTAGGTCATCAATGATGAAGTCTTATATTTTTAATCTTTTCAATGACCTTAATGATATGATAATCGATTATTCCACAGGTGAAGTAACAGTTAAATGGGTAGAAGCAATACAAACCACATTTCCAATGTGTATTGGTGGTGCTCTATTTGGTCCAATACGATTAAAACCAAAGTAAATATCTGTATTGAAAAGAGAATTCTAAGTAATTAAGTTTTTTCTTGTTTTAGACACAGACAATTGTACAAACAATATTACTTACCGTGGGCAATAAAAACTGGAACTAATAGTGATTTTTTATTAAATCTATTTTTTGAAAAACGTTGGGAGCAACCTCTTGTAGAGTTGCATAAAGAAGTTGGTATTTCATCTCTAGTCTTGCCATCGGCAAAATAATAATTAATTGTAGTGTCAAGTAGTAATGTAAATCAATATTTTATTTAAGATAGTAATTATTTTATGTCTTGTTATTTAATTAAATGGTTGTTTTTAAAACATTTGATTATTTCTTCAAAAAAATAAAATAGTCATGCAATTAGAATTAGTGACCACACAATTATGAAAAGATAATAGGTTATGATTGCTGTTCAGTTATTGTTGTTTAAGATATCACCATAGAATTAACACATTAAATAGAAAAAACTACCTCAATAATAAAACATTTGAATATTTATTTTTATTTGTTAAGAATTAATTTATTGGCCAATTTTTGCAATTAATTAAACAGCAATGCTGAACTAAACGTATTAGCTCTATTAAATTCTAATTTGACGCTTGTTTAATAACAGTTTTGAACTTAATAGGTATAAAATTGAGTTGAATTTGTTATCATATTAGTGGCATCTTCCATTGTTTTATGTGCTATCCTTTTTCTAAATGTTTTTTTTGATAACTCAAACTTATCCTAACCACACTTACTTATTATTCATGTCAATGTGTAATGAGAGTGGTCAATCACAAAAACCAGATCAGGCTCAAATTAGTGATATATTGGTTAATATACAGTGTGTTTATTTTAAAATGTCCACCCTTAATACCTCTTAAACCACTTCAACCATTGAATTTTGGAAATAAGAAAATGCGATTATTCTGTAATTTTTAACAACCCTGTTAAAATGCTAAAATGAGAATTTTGTTTGGCCATAATCATGGCAACAAAATTTAAAGGTCCTTGAACTACTATTCTAACAATTGACAACTGTTTACACGAAAACAGTTAATCTTATTTGTGGAGAGAAACATTAAAATACACGTTCAAGTCAAATCATAGAAGTCACACCTAAACTGAAAACATCAAAGCCAGTTGATTGTGGTATAAAGTACCGACACCAAACAAAAGACGATCTACATTAAATTTGACAAGTTTAAACATCAGTTTATAAGTTTGAGGTTATCGAAATTTTAGAAAAAAGTAATTATTAATGCTTCGTTGCATATTCTTTATTCTTTGCAAAGTTTGTATGAGCAAGTGTATATTTTCTATTTCCTCGCCACACAAATATTTTTTATAAATTGCTGTAAAAACAGATTTCGTAGTGGTTGTGCAATTGTTTCTTAATAAATCAGGTTAACCCAAATCACTATGTCATGTAATTTATACGATTAGATCAGAAATATGAGTTAAGTTTTCGAAAACACATTATTTATTATTTTCTAAAATTTAAGTTTTAATAACCTCAAACTTATACACTGACATTTAAACTTGTCAAATTTAACCTAGAATAACAGCAGCTCTAGAGGAGAGAAAATCGTTATTGAGCTTAGTTTGTGATCATCTTTTGTTTAGTATTCACCTGTGGTTCACCTCAATTTGGTAAAAACAAAATCTAAATTGGCCAACTTGATTCAAAGTCAGATCACAAAACATCTCATTTTAATGATAAATAGAATCACATTATTCAAGAAAGGAACACATTTCAATTGTTTTTAATGTGTATTTAGGATAGAAAACAGATTAATGTAAATATTTTTATTAAAAATGTAACTTAAACAATCCCAGAATGTCGAAATAATAGTAAAGGAACATGAAATAATAATCTTAAGATAGTGAATAATATAACAACTCAACAGTTCATTCATTATGTAAAACAATTGAGGTAGTGTGCAGCAACTTCTGAGTCAAGTTGGCTGATTTGCTATTTTTAGTGAATATTTAGAACAAATAACCAATGCTACTACATCAAGTAGGTACATATATTTTCGTTAGAATAGGTTTGTTCATTAGTGTTGTGGTTATTGACAGCTATGACATCATAAAACGGTTCCAAACTATGATCGAAAATGAACAGATTTGCAAATTAGATTATTTAGTAAATAATGAATAAGAATCAAAACGTATTTGGTACAATTGCTGAAACAACTAATAAATAATATTATCACTTGAACTTGATAGTTGTTTAGAACTCGGGGTTATGTTTTACACTTCCTTCGAGAAAGGAGTAAACTGACTAATGAATAAACCTATTGGATAATAATATAAATTGAGCTGCTAATATGAGTTGTTAGGTTAGGTACTTTCTTTAAAGAATTGTTTATATTATCTGTCGTTCCTTTATTGTCTCGACTTTCTGATAACAATTCAACTAGCATTATTCAATGTAAGCAGATAGCAAAAGCTATCTTCAGGTGGCAGCACCAGCACAAGCACTTAAAAATTTCGACAATCCATCAGCTGTTTGTTTTGGGTATCAGATTGTCGCATATCTTCTATTTAAAAGGAGAGTACTCTTTCAAAAACAATTTTATCCTCTGACTAAAGTCACAGTAATTTCTTTTTGTATTTGATTATAGAAGTTATAATTTTACAGTAAAATCTCAGTTTAAATATTACCACTCAACTCAAACATAAACGACTGGCTTTAGTTCTGAATATGTAGAAAGTTCTTTAATGTTTCAAAGAGCTCAAGCATGCATTTTTGTTATCTTTTAATGTGTGGCTGAGGTTCCAAGTCGTGGTTCCCTTGGACTTCATGGACACAGTTTCAACTACTTCATCTGCTATTGCTCAATTCACTACCAAATCCAAATTTTCTGAGTTAATAGGGATTTTTAATGTGATTCTCATCATAGTCACATGAGACTCACTGTTTGACATATACTTTTTGGAAAATGCCATCCTTTCACAGATCTTTTTACATTGGGTGGATAGTTGAATGCTGAACTATCAGAAAAACAAGTGAATGTCGTCTATTTAAAAAAGGTGGCAACCCTATTTGTGTACTGTCTATATTATTCATGTGCAATATTTAATTTTTGCAACTTAATACAGCATTTATTACCACATGCACTTGCATCAACTATACAGTGTGTCCGCGGATTGAGTTGACAAGAGGAAAACTTTTTTATTATTGGTCTTAGAACAATATGTCACTCTTGATAAGATCTTCTGCTTGTTTTGTTTCAAAACCTCCAATAATGGTAATATAATTTTGATGTTACCAACAATAATGAAGAAAATTTAAAAAAACGCATCATTTTAGTATAAAAAAATGACTAAGTTCTAAATTTACTCGAAAATCAAATTACCATGTTTGAACTGCAACTGCAAAAAAAAGTTAACATGGCAATCTGATTTTTGAATAAATTTAGAACTTGGTCGTTTTTTTAAACCAAAATAATGCGTTTTTTTTAATTTTCTTCATTATTGTGGATAACATCAAAATTGTATTACCATTATTGGAGGTTTTGAAACAAGCAAAAAATTTTATCAAGTGACATTCTGTCCTAAAATTAATAACAAAAAAGTTTTTCCTCTTGTCAACTCAATCCGCGGACACACTGTATACAGAGTATTTTTAAATTCCATGGAACAAATATAAGGATGTTATTCTAATGCAGAAAATAAGAACAAAATCTGTATAAAACTTTTTCTGGAAACGCTTTCTTATGAAGCCACGACACCTTAAAGTTTTGCTAAGGCAATATTTTTAATAACTCCCCAATAGTTTGTAGTACAGTAACGAAATCTGGTATGTATGCACTACTTATCAAGGCCTTTATTTGCATTTAATTTGTCAAAATGGTCTTTGAAGGGTGGAGGCCATTCTTCACATTGGTAATTGGTATACTAAAATGTACCTGAGCCCCTAATGGTTTTTGGAGTGTTTTCAGAAAATCTGCATGTTTATGAAAATAACTGATGAAATGAAACAGGTTGCATTAGATTTCAGACACTTCTGTAGACAAAAAGATTCTGGAGACTAAAGCAGCCCCCTACCTCCAAAACCATCCTTGCAACAAAATCAGTTTCTAAAAATTAAGTGCAAATAAAGGCTTTGATAACTAACGCACTCATGTTAAATTTTGTCACTAAGCATAAACTGTTGCAGAATTATTTAAAAAGAATTGCCTTTTTTAGCAATAACTTTAAGGCAGCATAGCTCCACAGGTAAGCTTTCTGGAAAAAATTTTATCTTGGTTTTCTTCCTATTTCTCATTATAGAATGATGTCCTTATATTTGTTCCTGTGCAACTTTAGATTATGTAATGCACCTACTGTTACGTGACAAAAGGATCTTGGGACAATGGGAGCAAATAGCAAATGTGCATTTGTCTTCTGTCTAAAAATATGCATGGATAATGTGGTTTCTATTTATCACTTAAACGAGGCATCTTGTTCTCTAACTTTGAATCAAGTAGGTCAATTTCAATTTTGTTTTCACTAGAATATTAATTGTCATTCTCTTTCCAACGATATATTGCAGGTGGCGTGCTATTTGAGATTTTGAGGCAGCAACATGTACAATTGAGTTAATTGTGTATTCTAATGTCCCCTTCCGTAAATATAATGTGTTTCTTCTTATTTCCATACCTTCATTTGTTTGCAGGATATTAATGGTAAATCATTTTAAAGGGAACACACTATATAAATCATGGAAGAAACTATCCTAAGCGTAAATTGAAGAAAAATTGAAATCCAGCTCCTGTTGTCTGTTTTGGGTTTTACTCCTCCTTCATAAGGGTAACTTAAATATTTTAATGATGGAATTGATTTTAGAATTTGGAAAACTTCTTAAGAACTTTTAGTGATTAGGTGATATTGTCTGATTATGACACCATGTTAATCTATTGGTAATGGTATGAAATTACCAAAAGCATTACTCGTCCTGTAATTCATACTTAATGACTCAAGCATTGAAGAAAAGCTATAGATGCAATGAAAACCAAACAACTGACCCTATGGCAAGCAGAGGCTAAATCTGAAGTGCCTAAAAGTACAATAAGTTGCAAAGTATATACCACCTTAATAACACACAAAAATGTAATGAAAAGATAAAAGAAAATGAAAACGTTTGTAAATCACATCAATACTCTTTGCTATTGGCAATCTTTTAGATCTCCAGAACTTGGCAAAATCATTGTTGAACAGGTAAAGTGCCATAGGTAATAGACAAATTTTAATGAGAATATTCCAGACAAAGACTAGACAAAAAATTTCTTAAGAAGGCAGCTGTCTTAACAACCCATTGTAATATAACTAACTGATGGTCACTGAACAAGTTAGAAAGATTTCTAAGGTTATATTCTTTTCTCCATAAAAAAACTGCACGAATACTTTTATTCAAGAATAACGCTTCTTGCTCCTGCCATCAAATTATTTGATTTCTGGAGTGAATAAAATTGCATCCACTTGACATAAACATACCTGAAATTTGCATTCCCAGAGTAAAAACACTGATATTGACAATATGCAATATCTCAATTTATTTACTTATTTGTTCATTTGCTATAGGCAGGGAATATTAGCATTTTAATTACAATAAATATAAAAATACAACACAGATGAACCACTTAACATTATAGCATTAATGATATTTGTAACTATAATTCATATACTACTCTGCAAGTAAATAAAAAGTACTTTATGTAAAGATAGATAAAGTAAAAATATATCAAATTTTAACAATAACGATAGAATCCATTGACGTAGAAGAAACTACAGTAGTGTAAAGATACAGATACAACTCTGATCAAAATGCCACATCAGATAAAGAAAAGTATCAAAGTTGTAATAAACTTGATCAAGAGCAAATCCTAGAATGTGATAAGTGATAACCTAAATGTTTGCAAGTTTGTTTTAAAATAAAAAGTAAGAAAATTTTCAATTTTGCGTTTTATTCAGCTGCCTCATAACTTTTTTAGGCAAAATACATTCTTTAAGTTTGAATATTTGAGTCATGAAATTCCACTTTTGAAGAGTCCCCATAAAATTGTTTCTTATTAGTGAATACCAGATTAATAGAGGATGGTTAAGCAAGTAAATATCAGTTTCTAAAAAAAATGATTGTGAATACGTTTCTTTTGGTCGACTAAACATTGTTTTGTTAGGTCACTGACATTATTTACACAAAAAACAATTGAAGGTTAAAACCTTATTGTTAATTTAATTATTACCTTGTAAAGAAGGATTTTCGAGTCAAGATTGATTACTTTTATATTTTTGTATTGTAGTAGTGAACAAGACATAAACCGACAAACTTACGTGAAAAATAAGAAAATTTAAAGTCAACAAACCTAAAAACATTAGATTGATTTTGTTTAGAAATTTCCCTCTTGAAATTTTAAAATTTTAAATGATGTTCAATTGTTTACCTTGACAAGCGCAATAATTTAATTGGCCCGTCTTCAGACAAGTTATACATGCGCACTGAAGCTTGCCACATAACGTTTTCATTAAATTATGAAGATAAAAACTAAATTGTTGTGTATCACAATAAATTAGCAACAATGTCCGGTTCGTTTACTGGTTTTAGTGAAGAAGATATTAAGAAATTAAACAATAAGAATCCTACACAAAGAAAACCTCAAGCAACTGGTACGTATTCATGATTCTCTCTTGTTTTGTGTTTACACTATAAAAAACTTAAAAAGCAATTTTACACAGCTTAAATTATAATAGAGGGAATTTCGAAATAATGTCAAGTTTATTTTACTTATCTATCTATTTCAGGGGATAGCAAATTAAAATCAAAAGCACCTAGGCGCGCAACGAACGAAAATTCTCATCAAAATCATGGAAATGATTTAAGAAATAAAGTATTAAATGAAAAAATTAAAAACTCTCCTGCTGAACCTATATTAGAAAGTGCAAAATTGAATAAAGTCATAGAACCACCGCCACCTCCACCTCCACCACCGTTGCCAACAACACCAGATCATCCAAAAGATATCTTAGATTCTCCTGCAACAACCGCAATAAAAAATGATAGTAAAGTACCGGAATCTAACAAAGATAAGAATGAAGTTACATTCCTATCGGAAAGGAAAATAGATTTAGATGAGTTTCAAGCAAGACAAAAACTAATAGAAGAACAAAATAGAAAGAAAAAGGAACTTCTAATGAAGGCATTGGCTGCTAAGACTAAACAAACACAGGAAGAAGCACAAAGATTAAATGAAGTACGTGAAGAATTTAAGAAATTAGATGCATTACTTTCAACTGATGTTAAGATCTTAAGGAAACAAATAGAACTTGCTAGTTTAGATTATATGGAAGCACAGTAAGTTATTAATCTAAGGCCTTTTTAATTTTTTACTGTTTGTGTGTGTTTTAGGAAAAGATATTATAGAATCGAGAGGGAATTTTTAGATGCAAAGTTGTACTTGCATCAAAAACTTGAAAAAAAGGAAATGTTAACTGAACATTTGTGTGCAATCATTGAGAAGAATGAAGAAAGGAAAGCTGAAAAATTAAACGAATTATTGTCAAAGTTAAACTTGAAAACAGATATACATAATGATAGTTTAGAACAGATCGACAATAATTTAAAATCGACCAATAGCAGTGTGCAAACAACAAATAGTACTGATAGCAAAAATTAAATGTAAAAACTCAATAAGTGATTTTAAGTGCAATAATAGTAGAATAGAAACTTATTATTAACTTTAAAGTTTTTTATTTTATAAAAGTAATTTATTAATTTTTAATGAAGTTAAGAATAATTCAGTCCATTGTATTACATACAGTTGAAATGTTAATTAACATGTTTAAAGTGGTTATTATGAATTCCAGCCATTTTTAATTGTTTTCCATTTACTGATGTTTATTTCACGGTAGCTGAACATTTGAACAATGTGATGTTTTAGCATTCGTAGAAGGTAATTGCCGATTTTACAATATATGGTAACTAAAACCAACAAATTAAGTTTACAAGAATCAAGTTTTTTATCCCTTCCATTCCATTACGGCATTTTCTAATAATCTTTATATTTTTAATTGCTACGGTTCTGCCTATTTTAGTAGAAAGTAAAAGTTTCAAAATTTAACATGTATAGTTTTATTTCATTTGGTTTTCTAATTTATTATAAGTAACTACCTACCTGCAAAAATACTTAACTGTGAATATTTTTTAGTTTTATGTTATTTATTTATTATGTGTCTCATCTTAAATAGTCTTTATTAGTGTATCTTTTATACATAAAAATATTACAAAATCCATATTCTGAAACAATGATCTGAAATCTACAATAATACATTGCATATTTTATTAATAAAACTTATAACACTAAAATTTCGTTTTACTTGTAATAATGTGTAATATTAAATATTGTTATTGCATTTCTAATTTAATCTATATCATCATACCAGTCATCCATCCTCTTATAGTGGATCATCAATAAAAAAGTAAGTTATTAGTTATTACTTATTAGATTATATTAATGATTTATTATTGACGCAATATCACATTTAGATAATACGATATCACAAATATATTTTTCTCAGTATACTCAGAAAAGTTTATGTTGAGGATTATTATCTTTTCTAGATATTACCTTCACAGTTTGATAATTATGAAGAAAAATTCAATCATCTTTTATAACTACAACGTAAGAGTGTGTCTAGCCCACACAAATCTGATTTAACTTGTAGCTTTGAATACAATATGACTGTGACGTAACAGTAATTGTATGTAGTTCTGTAAAAATTTATTCAAGTCAATAGTTTTTAATACAAATTTATATAAACTTTTTTTCTTAGAATTTATTAGAATTAGACATATCTTACAAGAATTGTTAAAACCTAGAAAGTTAACAAGTCTATAATTTCTCATCATCTCATTTGTGTGGTATACAACATTACTACAGACTAGAGCAATATAGTAATTAGTTTGATTTTTTAATCAATATGGTTTTTACAGAGTGGACGCTCCTTTTGGATGTTTGGTACTGGAATAATCCAATTGCATTAGGCATTAGCAGATTTTCAGATGGATCCAAATTTGGAGAAGGCATCAGGTGGTGGATTACAAACTGAAACCAAAAGTAGAAATTTTGCTCTCTTCAGATATATATATGCAACAGTATTTCAGATAGAACGTTTTGTTACATTAGGGTGTAGGCAAGCAAAGTTTCGGATTAAGGGGTTCTCTGCTCAAAACGAGCAAAAATAAACAATGTACAACTTTTATTTGCAACAGTTGTCTCTTCAAAAGTAACTATTCAACTCTTTCATACAGAAACATCGAAAATGATTACAAACCACATGACCACGAAATTTACTGTTGGTTAGGCAACACATCTTGCACTATTGGCAGCTCTGTTGGTTGTAATAAAAATAATGTAGTTTTCCAGTGGCGCAGTATTGGATATCTGATGAAACTGCACGTTAAATCTAAAGGCCTATTTACAATCAATTTGCGGCACACTTTAACCGCAAAGTCTGAATTTCGTGTTAAGTATATGGCACCACTGTAAATAATGAAAATGGATGCTTCGGCACAATTTAGAATTGGACTCTGAAGTACGCCGCTTTCGAAGTGGTTGTAAGTGGGCCTTAATTTACCTCAATTAATTCGCAAAAAGCAGATTTAGTCTTGAAAAAGACTGATCTTTAAATAGTAAAACAAAATAAACTAAAAAAAAACGCAAAACAAAGAGGCAACAAGAAATCACCGAACGCACGCACGCCGATGTAATTTTAAGTTAGAAATATACTAGCGTGGACGTTACTCCGTAGTATGACCAACGTCAAGAAATAAGATTTTACCCACTGGCGTCTCCAAGTTCTACTTTTGATGGGTTCAAGATCGTCATAAGCTAAGTTAACATATAAATACTCGAGACAACGCATCAATACTTTTACCAGCTTTGGGCCTAATATAGAAATTAAATCCAGACAAAATTAAGGTGGGGGAATTTGCTTGCTAAAACTATGGCGCAAAACGTCGAGTATTGCTTGCGAATGTTAAGAATACTTACTGTAAATTTTACATATACTGAAAGAATAGATGTGTGGGAATTTAATGATATAGTTTTCTCTCAGATTGTTACGACGACGTAATGAACTGTAAATATTGGCTTATTCTTTCAATTAAAAACTACAACCTTCCATTAAGAATATAATTTGTAATTTTTTACATTTGCCATTTTTTTACATCAACAACAACATAGGAACAATAAACAAAAACAAACTTATCTGTATTAAATTCATTAACAAAAAAACGGCGCCAAATTTAAATTCTCATAACAAATTAAACACAGATCTTGAGATTTTTCACAGGAAAAACTTTGGTGGAAAGAAAGCACGAAATCACATGATTTATTAATTTATATTTTTGTAAATATTACTATTATTCGTATAAAAAGACTAATTAATATAATATTTTGTTTATTTTTATACAATAGAAAATGAACGTTTGTTGTTAGCTTGAGTGTCAACAAAAGATACCGCAATAAAATCCTACCGTGTAAATGTCTTACTTTTATAGCTCTGTGGAATATTAGATATGCACAATCCGCTTTATGGCGTCTTAGAAAATAAATTTTGCGTAATTAATGCTAAATCAGATTTTATTTTATTTATTGAAACATACAGATCTACGCCGAATTATACGATTCTACGAGGGTTTTTTCTATATTCCCGGACTAGGCAGTTTTTAATTTGAATGCAATTTTTCATTATTGTTTTTTAATCCCATATGCCTTGATAACGTGTGCGTTAAGTTACAAAACAGTTGCCGCAATATTAGTTCTATTATCTGTCAGTTTGTGTTGTCACATATCAAAAGAAAAAAGTCGAATATCGAGCTGTTATAAAATTCCTTACAAAACAAGGAAGCACTCCAAAAATTATTCTTGAAGAAATGTTGGCTGTATATGGAGATGATTGTCCTTCCAAGTCAACTATTTGCGAATGGTCAAAATTGTTTAAACATGGTCGATAATCACTGAATGATGATCCCCGGCCAGGCTGCCCTGTTGACGTGGTCACTTCGGATGTTATTGAAAAAGTCAAGTGTTTGGTACTGGAGGATACAAGAATAAAGAAACGACAATTTGCAGCTTTATTGGGAGTTTCAGAAACCACGGTTTTCAGAATTCTACATGAATGTCTTGGAATGACAAAGGTTAGTGCGAGATGAGTGTAGGAAAAATAATGGCAACCGTTTTTTGGAACAGTCAAGGAGTTTTAATGATTGATTATCTGAATAAGGGTAGCACGGTAACAGGAGAGTATTATACAAGCTTAATGCATCGCCTCAGAGAGTCTATCAAAGTGAAACGGCGAGAAAAACTGACGAAAGGTGTCCTTTTGCTCCAAGACAATGCACCATTGCACAAGGCAAGAGTATCAAAAGCTGCCATTGTTGAATGTGGTTTCGTAGAAATCAACTATCCATCTTATAGTCCAGATCTGCCCCCCTGCGACTATTTTTTGTTTCCAAATCTAAAAAAAACTCTAAGGTAGAAAAAATCTAGGAACGATGAGAACTTAAAGCTGCTGTTGAATGCCATTTTGCGGAAAGACAGAAGATTATTTTTATAATGGATTAAAGTTGTTATTGAAACAGTGTAGTACTTGTATTCAAAAGCAAGGGAACTACATTAAAAAATAAATTTTTGTTCTTGTTCTAGTCTCTTGTTTTCATGCCTAGTTCGGGACTGCCAAGAAGTATTAAAAAATAGGAAATTGCCTCAAAACCTTTCTTTTCTCAAAAGCAATTATTTATTTGTCGTTGGATCTATAAAACAACTTGAAACACAAGGACTTGCTTTAACTGAGTCGGTCAAA